>JAPKLX010000081.1:367585-384645 GCA_026898415.1 Leonotis leonurus
GATGATAGTGATGACTCGAATGACGACAATGATGATGATGAAAATCAATAGGGCATGTTTAAAATTCTTTTACCTCAAGTAATAAATTATATAATATCAAATTTTTTGTTTCTATAAATTCTAATTTATATTCACATCTGAATAAATTAACAGATGTCGTCCAGCGGTTGTGGTAGTGGTTCCGCTCTACGTGCTTTTACTGAGTCATCGGCCAGAGCCTCTGCACACACCATAGGCCAGCACGACGATCCCATGGATACTGATGACACTGCAACTACTGCACCCACACCCTCATCCATGTCACGAGCTCCACGGGTACGGGAGGTACTCCAGTACGATGAGAGTGGCCGAGGGATTGTATCCATCTATATGGGGTAAGTTAATTAACTTATATATTAATCTTAAAATTGTCAGTTATATTGTATTAAAGTAATTATTAATCTCACAAATTGTCAATTATATATAGATGTTTGAGGCCATCAGGTTCTATTTCGACATCTATCACCAAGGCGTTCAAAAGATACCGAATGATTGAGGGATACAACTGGAAGTTGGTGCCGGAGGAGATGAAGACGTGTTACTGGGAGGAGTTCAAGGTACAATTATATTTATTATAATCTTAGTTAATTATCTCTTATTAAAACTGTTAATTAAAGTGAAACATGACTTATCCATTTAAATCTTGCATAATCTCTTGTTTCCTTCGGTGCCTTTAATTAATTTGTCCAATTTCATAATATTATTATAGTAGTATATGTGCATTTATTAAAAGGCTAAAGGAAGCTCAGCCTTGATTTTCGTATTTTATTGTGTTAATTCGACTTGCTTTCCTATTTTCAGTTTTTTGGCTGCCTTATGAATATTAGTTGGTTTTTAAAAATAGCATAAATATACCTTTTAAAATGTATGTACTCTATTGTTTCAAAAAAAATGTATGTACTTCACACCTTTTATTTTTCTATCTAATTTTTTATTTTACATGTAAAAAAGAAATAAATCGCTTTTAGAGCTAGGTAAAATGAGTATTTAAGTTAGAGTTTCAATTCAAAGCTAATTTGCATCCTTACAAGTATTTTAGCATTTACGTGTCTATGTATATATGTATTTGTAGATATGTACGAACAAAGAGAAATTAATTGTCTCATCATATATTCGAAACATTATTGCGTTGTATGTTTCACATAATTACTAAATCAGTACACAAAGTTCTGCAGATGTGAATGGTCGCTGGCTTTGTGCTTCTACCTTGTGATTCCTGCAGAGCCAACGGCCGCTGGGTCCTGCCTTCTGAAAAGTTCTGCAGTGGCACCCCAGCGGGCGCTGGTTCCAAGCTTCGCCTCGTCGTCTTGGTCTCTCTTCTCGTGCTCTCCTTTGTCCTTTCTGCTCCACTCGGCTTTGTCAATGGAATGAGTACGACACAATTCTAGCTTCATCTTCATCTCCTTTCCACCTCCTTCATCCAAAACCAAAAACAAACAAATCGGCGTAAAAAAGAACAACGAAACGACATGAAACAAAAGACAAACATACAAAACACGACAAAACGACACACTAAAATATAAAAAAAACATACTAAACACTCATCACCATCATTGATGGATTTTTCAACAAAGAGAAATGACATAAATGAGTAGATTTTGATCCAGAGTGGATTCTACCAAAGAATCGACACCAGATTGAGATGGCTGTAGGGATAACATCTCAGACCTCTCTGAAGGTAACCGATGAGACAATCAAGAACGAACTGCTACTACTTGAAAATTCAAACCATGAGTGGGTAATACCAAGGAAGAAGCCAACTGTGGGAGAAGCTGCTGCTGCTCAGGCAGGAGAAGAGCGCGCTGCTAAGAGGAAACCAGTTAGTGATCCCAAACCAGTTGCTCCTACAAAGAAAATCAAGAAGACAGCCAAAGAACCATCTCCTCTGGCTGAGAAACAAAAGAAGAAACCCACAAAGCAAGCTTCCAAGAAGAAGAAACCGCTTGCTCGCACATTGATAGATGAATTGGATGAAACAATTATCAGTAATGCAGAACCCATTACTACCATTCCAGCTCAACAACTACTTACTCAGGAAGTTGAGGACAGAGAAGCTGGAGGAGAGGAAATTCTCAAAGAAGATGTGGAGATGAATCCACAGGAAAATGATGATGGAGATCTAGATGCAAAATTGCGAGGAGCATAATTAATTTTTCAACAACTACCAATCAAAAGCTGCGAAGATCATTCTCAAGCTTATGCCAAGGATCGAGCTGACTCCAAAGGTGTTGTAGATGGCTAATAGGTTTCAAACTTATTTGGAGATTAGAGACAGCCAATTCTACATACTTGAAACTATCATATTACTATTCTCAATCAATGATCTGAAGGTAGAAGAAAACCAACTGCACACCTATTTTGGTTTTCTGGACATTCCTGATGCACACCAGTACTTTCGCACATATGTTCTAACAAAGATGAAGGAGGAGGCTAGCGAGCTGCAAATCGACTTGGCACCTTTTTATGCAAATGAGAAAGCCATGTATGATCTAGTTATGGATCTACAATCTGGCGAGTTTGATGACGTGTTCTTCAATTTTGAGGAACCATCTGTTGATAAGAATGAACCATCTACTGATGAGGCCTCTACATCCAAACCATCTGCTGATACTGACATTCCTGAACCACCTGTTATTGAAGAAATTGTCGATCCATATGCTGAAGCAATACATGAAAAATCACAAGTTGACATTGAGATGTCCCATGCACCATCCTCACCACCTGCTCAACCGGAGGAACCAGCTGTCGAGGAGGAGTTCATTCCGGTTAGAGCTCATCTATAAGAAAAATCCGCTCGCATAATCACTGGCCCGTTGGTTGATGCCGAACCTACATGAGAGGTTTACACACTTAGCACAACTCCTGATGATTACAAATATTATTCCTTAGACAAGCTTCTTGCTTCCCTCCCTGGGCCTATGACGAATGAACAGATCGCTGACATGATCACCATCAAAGTAAACAACAAAGGCGGAGCCTTAGCAAATCTTACGTTTAAAGATGCTAAGAAAACCCTTCAAACGGTGGAAGAAAATTTCCAAAAAGCTCACAACAAACTGTCTGAAGATTTGCACAACGACTTGGACATCGATCGAGCTGCATTTGACAAATTCAAGGAGGAAACAAATGTTCAACTTGAGCTTTATAAAATGAAGTTGATCAATGTGAAACAAAGTACAAACAAGATGGAGCCAACATGGTACTTGAAGTGAAGAAAGCTGTCGAACAACAAAATATTGACATGAAGAAGAAAACCATACCGGCTGTTGTGAAGCAAGAAGTACCCATTGTACTTAAAGAAAACTTTCCCAAAGCATTGAAGGAGGCGGATATGCTTACAGGAGACGACTTATTCACCCTCAACAAAACCATAACTGAAATGAAAGCTACTTACGACAACCTACTGGTCAAGCTTGAAAATTACAACAAGGCGAATGACAAAAAGTTCGCTGACATCACTAGAAACATTTCTACTTTCCTTCAATTCAAAGAGGATGCTGAAGGAAAGATCAAAGAATTACAAGAAAAAGTAGCTTTC
The DNA here is from genome assembly GCA_026898415.1 of Leonotis leonurus. Classification (NCBI taxonomy): domain Eukaryota; kingdom Viridiplantae; phylum Streptophyta; class Magnoliopsida; order Lamiales; family Lamiaceae; genus Leonotis; species Leonotis leonurus. The sequence continues at coordinate 371,163 of JAPKLX010000081.1, forward strand.
CTTCGACTCATTGTCTCCAAAGACTTCATTGATGATGTTGAAAAGGGGGAAGATAAAGGAGGAGCACAGCTCGCTGGTCAAAAGAAACCACCTGCGAAGAAAAAGCCTGCAACTGAGAAGAAGCTAACTGCCAAACAGCTAGCTGAAGCTAGGAGAGTAGAGGCTGAAAATGCTGCGAAGAAGGCTGCTGAGAAGGAACCACCTGCTCGTCCAGACAAAGGAAATCATGTCTACACTGATAAGGACGAAGAGGAGGAAATGTTTTTGGCTGGGTATAAGGAGGATCAAATTATGAATCCAAAATTTAGGAAATTATGGAGAGCGGAGAAGGCAAGGGATAAGGAGTTGGCTGCAAAATCAAAGGAGGACAGTTCGACTCTGGAAGAGGAGGAAGAAAGTGCGAACCAAGTGTCTCGATTCTTAGACAAATTCCAGCTGTATGAGCCTCAAAACTTAATGTGGATGCATAGGAAGAAGGCCTCATAATGGAATAAAATTGCAAAGGGTTTTGTGATGGAGTACTACTATCTGATGGAACCACAATATCAATGTGGTTTAGTAGATGAGATGTTCAGGGAGTATCTAAGCCAATATAAGAATCAAACTTTTTTGTTGAATATCTTAACAGACAATCAACCATGACTAATGTAAGCTAACTGCTCCAAAAAAGACAACGATGGTGTGGCCTCGAATTCCAGGAACAACGGAGATCGATCACACGGCCATTCTCAATATCATCAATCAATTTACTCAACTCAGGGGCATTCTAATCGACATGGACAACGAGGCTTATATGAGTACTTTCAATGGGATTTACGCCTACTACAATGTGCCTTCGGAGCTAAGAAAGAGAGAACATGTTGAGAGGAGAAGGGCACAACTCGTTGAATGTCAACGTCAACAATCACAAGAGAAGGATCAACAACAACCACCTCCCAAATAATCAAAGCTTGTATTTTCAAACATTTTTTTTTGTAATCTATTTTCGCAGTTAGATGTATGCCTCAATTCTATCTATCAGTAACAACTTCTCATATCAATGAAAGTTTGAAATTTACCTTTCCTAAAAACAAACTGATGACAATATCTCTTTGTCCAGACAATGTTTTTATGCTTGTTATTTAATGCTTTAAATATCTCTGCATATTATTTGCCTGCTATTATCATCTGTTGTTTCACACTTAGGAAATTTTTTAAAGTGTAGTTTCGACATCATCTGTGACACCCCGCAGGAGGGGGCTACACGGAAATGGGATTCAATGTAATATAATTGAGAAATGTTTCAAAACAACAAGTAATGATTAATGATTGAAGACAAAAGAAAATTTCCAAGAGTTTGGACACACTGGATACGACATGAGTTCAATGTATGAAGACATTGAATTGCAAAACATTGGAATGAATTGGATGTATAGAAGGTTGAAAATATTGTATTGAAGGTCAATATGATAAGACCAAGAGTTTTGATACGAAGACCATTCACAAGATGAAAGCTAATGAAAACAGAATAAATATCAATATGATATCATTATCACCTTGACAATAGACATTTGTGAATAAGACATCCGATTAGGCCCACCTCGTCGCCAGCTCATCACCGTCCTCCTAAAACCTGTTGAAACATCTAAAAAAAAGATTTTGGGCTGAGTACTAGTGTACTCTGTGAGTCGTTGCCCGAATTTTTCAGTGAAAAATAATATAAATCTTTATTTAAAGAATATTGCATGCCCAACCATATGATGCATGGCGTTTTAAAACAAAAGCCCACCATACACATATGAAAACATACATTTTACCATCATATCGAGCTCGTCATCATTCTTTGCTCATTTACAGTATTTCTCATTGCGACTAGACGGGGAAAACCGAAGTATTCTGCGAATAATCCCCTTTCGCCAAGACCGGGGAACCTGGTCAAGTTCACCCGATCCGGACTTTCCGTGTACACTACCTTGACTGGATCCGGCTCAAGGCACAATTGTACGGTAATACTGATCCGTTACATATAGGATACACATGAGCATAATAAAAATATTTGACATGTAAATTCATATTTTCAGAAAAAGCAGTTTGAGCTTATTAACTCAAAATATCGTACTGTAAATAGACCCACACTTGTCAACGATGTATGGAGCTCACATTCCATTATAAAGGATAGATGACATTCCTCGGTAAGACCCTACAAGATGAATCTCATGGATGAGTACCAATCAAAGATCGTTGACCCCTTCTCCAACCTTAACCACTTCTAGTGCTTCGTAAACTTAATGTCTAACCATTCTATCATCTACCTATTAATTATCTGGTGATAATCATTTACAAAACTTGTTTGCCAACTTAAGACGTTAATCATACAAGTTATCTTTATATCTTATTCCTACTCCTGAGTTTTTGACAAAAATCAAGTGCTAATAATATTTCTCATGTGTTTATATATATTTCTAGTGTGTATATATATATACAATAGAAATATTTATAAGTAATGCAATTAATTATAACTATATTTCCATAAAATATGAAAATTAATGCTCGTGATATGCATGATGCTCGTGGTCATATAAATCATTTAAACACATAATCAAGTTTAAGATTATTCATAGACTTAAGTACATATGAATCTATAACTTAATTTAAAATGATTTAAGAGATAACACCGAACCATTTACATAAATACAACTCATAAAATGAAATTATATCTAATAATTATACAAGGCATTTATGTCACATATATAATATAAACATAACATCTCACAATATGTTGCAAAAGAAACACATAACATAATTTAAGGTAGAGAAAGTATAATACTCTTATGAACAAGTTTATGGCAGATTATTCATGTAAATCAGTAGATTTTGAAAGGTTATAACTATCGACTTAAATGTAACTAGAGACTCTAATATATCAATCTAGAAAGCTACTGAAGTCGTCTTTCATTTAAAAAAAACTAGAGTAAAAAATATTAAGTGAGACAGAAGTTATTTAAGGTATACTAAGGTCTATCCTAAACAGTCATCTTACGGGCTGTCATTTTGTAAAATCCATTAACATTATTTATACTTGTTTAAAAATCTTGAAAAATTACAGATATAGTAAATATGTAATAAAGGAGGTTGTGTAAAAATTTCAACCAAAGCCGATTATTAAAATTCCATGAACCAAGACAATTAGTTTAGCTATGTGAGAAAAATATTTCAGATTTATGCAACGTTTTTAGGGGATTTCTTAAAAATATCAACCTAACTTATATTTACTTAAAAATTGGTATGATTACTCTCTGTATATTCGAATATTCCTAGAAAATTTTAAATATAATTTACACCTTATAAAAACACATGAATTCAGGATACAAAGTGTCACCATTTACAAAGATTTTTACTTCAAACAATCATCTTCAAGTATTTTTCAAAAATCACAAACATAATATATGTTGGTCCCGAAAGAGCTAGATTGGTGTATGGGGGGAGGGGGGGGGGGGGAATACACTAATCCAAAACTTTTTAGGTTTTCTTGTTTACAGCTTAAATGTAAGGCTTTAGCACACTTAATAACTAAGATAGCTAGGATTAGTAAAACAAATCTTCTTGTCAGGAAGATTAAATCTTACTCAAATAATACCTTACGTGTGAATAACAATAATCAAGAGTGTTAAACCACTACTAGAAAAATGCTCATACATGACATTAAATCCGTGTCATGTATGAGGGTAAAAGAATGTCAAATATGATGGTCTCATCTATTCCTCGCTCATAGATGACACTGAAAACGTGTGATGTATGCGCTCATAGATGACATTATTTTATTAAACGATGACACTAAAATAATGTCATCTATTTTATAATACATGACACAATATAATGTCATCTATATAAAAAAAATGTCATTTATAAGCGAGAAGTTGACACATTTAGGTGAAATTCATGACTTTTTTAGAATGTCATCTATAATTCATAAGATGACAGTAATTTAATGTCATCTATATTAAAAAAAATGTCATTTATAAACGAGAAGTTGACACGTTTTGGTGCAATACATGACTTTTTCAGAATGTCATCTATAATCTGATAAATTTAACCATTTTCGTATTTTTTCATTAATTAACCTGTATTTAATAATTTTGGTTTCATCAATATATTTTACTAAATAAAATAATGTCAAATAGAGAATTCATACACACACTAAAAATATTTATATGCATTAAGTGTCTAATATTCCACTTCGTACATGGAAATAAAAATAAAAATGGCAATACTAAAATGTTTGGGTTAATATTTCAATCCATGCACCTTCACTAATGTAGCTTAAACTAATACACCCCAATGCAGTAGAAGTTTGAATCACCATGCCCAAAATCACCAAACTTCTTCATCGATCAAAGCAATATAATGACACTTCACATGTCAATCTACAAGAAAATCGAGCTAGAATGAGACTTTTTTTTTAGTTAAATATGTGAAAAGTACTTAGAAATAAAATTGAATGAGTTATTTTACTAACCTCATTGATCACAATGGTCGCCCAATCCTCCCGAACCTCGTCAATCTCACATTGAGAATATTCACTTTGATGGCACTTCAAAAAACCATTGAATATACGTAATTATTAGTATTTACAAAAAAATGGCTGGAATTCTAAGAATAATAAAGTATGTTACCAATGTGGTCATGTTGTTGGACTTAATCATCAATGAAACTTGTTTTCCCTAGAACATTAGATACAGTCCCCTCCAGCTCCGGCTCCTCTTGCTGCTCTCTAACAAGATTGCAGAACCATTTGTCCAACTACACTTTGTAATAATAAGCCTGAACATTAATTCAAGTGGAACCCCATTGTATTGAGTAGCTACATTTGTTCAAGAACCAATCCTGTTTTCTATATATATACGTGGGTGTTAGTATGAGAAAGGTGACTTAGTATCCGACATTTATGATGAAATCTGCAAGTACATTTTTATATATTGCAGGCAAATGGAAGTGAACACACACAGAGACATGAGAGGTTTGACCTCCAGAAAGCACAAATGGTTCTGTAGGACACATGGCTAGTGCGAATTCAGCAATCTCTTGATGTCCAGTTAGGATCTGCAAGAATGTGAAACAAGTTATTTACTGGGTGAGAAAATAAAGTATCAACTAAAAGTCCAAAAGTTCTCCATGTTAGTACATGGAGAAAACGATGGATCTACACAAACCTACAAATTGAACCATCATAAAAGTATGGAACGACATAGAGTAGATAGCTCAGAGGCCAGAATATATACAAGCATCAATCAAAATAACAGGATCCAAGCTTTAAGGACATACCAAATCTGGACGTGATGGTGTGGCGCTTAAAACAGGTTGACGATTAGACTGACTTTCCACATCCCAAATGAGACCCTAACTCCAATTCAAGATAACTTCTTAAAATTGTTCTCTGAATTTGAATGTTAATTATAGAGAAATAATGCAACGTATTATGAAAGAAAATGGGTAGAACTGAAAACTATGCACAAATCTAAAGGTTTACATCAGGACTGTCTGTGTGAGTTGCCACAATGTTGCTGTTCTGTGGCAGTTCCCTGATTCGATTCACCTGCAATAGAAGACATCAAGTTTTATCACAATTTATTGTACCATTTTACATATAAATCAGGAGGTCTTCTGATCACCACACATTGTACATAAATCCTGAAACCAAACCACAGCAAGAGAACAAAACAACTGCTTGTTTGTGCAGGTAATAGATCCTCACCACATTATAGAAAATTTGCCTTTTCATAATCTAGACGAGGAGCAGCATATTTACCATTGGAACATATAATAGATTACATTGTTCCCCATTTCTTACTAGCCATGATTCAGTAACCCATATTCAAAAATCAATGGTTGCAAATGACCATCATACCTTAAAGCTTATGCAATTTAAGAGGACTGTCAGCTTAAAATTTATTTACTATAACTAACACTCTCCCTCCAGATCACAGCCTAACATAATAAAAGCTTAAGCTATTAGAGAGGAGTATTGTATTATCATTAATTCAATATCAGCGTAGTGATTCTCAGCTCACAGAAATCAATGTTTTCTCATTCAAAACAAAACTACAAATGAAGTAGGTAGGTCCAACCCATAAACCAAAAAAAGCTGTGACATAAAACTTTGAGGACAATTTGCTGTATAACACATTAACGCTCAGACATCATTATGTAAGATACCTCGCCAGGATGAATGATGGTCTTGTTCTTTTTTCACAAAAGGTGATCGTGCTTCTTCGTTGAACTGAAACATTACCAAGTAAAATTAAATGTAGGCGCTCGATGAGAATTAGGCACAAGCAACAACTAAGCTGGAAATTTCTAAAGATGATTGCATATAATTGCACGAGCACTTGAACACTGATACAGGCTATATAGATAAACTGATGAATTCATGCATTTAACTCTTGAATTAATTCATCACCTGTGCTATGTGCTCTGCTGCTGCAACCCTTACTTTTACAACGTCAACATTTGCTATGACTAGTGTATTTGGAACACTCCCGTCTGTCTACATGAGGGAACAACAAGGGAAGAGGAGAAAGGTCAAATCAGAAAAACACATGAGACACATTCTCCTTGAAAAATGACCAAACAAGCATTTTACAGAATTTTGAGCTACAGAATAAGAATAAGAATTTCATAATAAAAATAATATGAATCTTACCTGTTTGGAAAGGTATAGCCTTTGACGATTCTTGTATGTTGCTTGCTCTATTTGAGGTCCCCAGCTGCGATGGTAGGTGGAAACATAAATTAGAATTTTTTTTCTATCTTTCTTTTTCAAATTTGCTGTTAATAGAACTTCTATAGCCAATGATTTGCAGCTTATCTTTCACCACGTACAGCTTATTTTTTTTCTATCTTTCTTTTTCAAATTTGCTGTTAACACAGATTTAAACTTGATTAAAGTTGTGTGCGGAATATGGTGGTTAATGCTCTTTTTAAAGTGAAAAACGTTTTCTTTAGTCAATCTTTAACACAACCAAGTTAATGCAAGAGTAAGAAGGGTATGATTATCAAGATAAACAGAAAGAAGAACACGAAGAATTTAACGTGGTTCGGGATAAAATTTCCCTACATCCACGGCTCGATCAAACTAGATCGAAATCAACTATGTCTCCTTTCTTTTTACTCGTTGAGTACGAGCCTCAAGTTTTATCAAAACTAGATATGCTTTAGTTGTTGGTAACAGCTAGCTGCTATGATGCACTTTGTGTAGCTTGCTACTTTTGTTAGCAGATCATATTTACTTTGAACGATCTGCTTTACTTGGCGTTAGCAGCGGGCTGCTATTTTTCATTTTTATGTAGCTAGCTAATGTTGACTGCCATTTGAAGTAAAGAGCAGATCGTTATCTTCCGTTTAACGATCTGTTGTTGGCTGCATTTAGGAAGTAGAGGAGCAAATCGTTTTCATCTTTTGAACGATCTGCTATTATTAATATCAACATTTGTTGCTTTCTCTTTCATGTAGCTCGCTGCTCGCTGCTTTTGTTGATAGATAGCAAGTCATTTTCTTCTTTGAACGATCTGCCTCATGATTTTAACTAAACAACAGGCTGTAAGACTTCAAAGTAAAGTATGTTTTGAAATTAAGCACAAGTTTAACAGCACATTAACACTTAGTAAATAAGTAGCTAGGATAAGGGTGTGACAACAGATAGCTTTTTACCACCAGCTAGCTGTCATCAACACTTGTACCAATTTCAAGGTTTATTAAACCTAGTTTTCCACAAAGCATTTTGAATCTGTCTTCGGGTAGTGCTTTCGTGAGAACATCAGCTCGCTGTACATCCGTGTGAATTTTCTCTATCTTGATGTTCTTCTTTTCAACATGATCACGAATAAAGTGATGACGAACATCCATATGTTTACAGCGAGTGTGTAAGACTGGATTTTGGGTGATGGCAATTGCACTGGAGCTATCGCAAAATATTGGCACGCTATCCATGTATACTTCATAGTCCTTTAGTTGTTGTTTGATCCATAAGATTTGTGTTGTACAACTCCCAACAGCCATGTACTCAGCTTCTATTGTAGAGGTTGCAACCGAAGTTTGCTTTTTAGAGAACCACGAGATGAGCTTGCTTCCAAGAAATTGTCAAGTCCCAGATGTGGATTTTCTATCAAGCTTGCAACCTGCATAATCAGAATCAGAGTAACCAGTTAATTCAAAATTATCATCACAAGGATACCATAAACCTATTTCTATGGTTCCTTTGAGATAACGCAATATTCGTTTGGCTGCTTCCAAGTGGGATTTCCGTGGACTAGCTTGATACCTAGCACAAACACCAACAGCAAAAGTAATGTCAGGTCTACTTGCAGTTAAATATAAAAGTGACCCGATAATACCACGATACTGTTTTATATCTGTTGTTTTTCCAAGTACATCTGGACCAATCTGTCCATTGGTTTGCATAGGGATTTTTCCTGGTTTGCAATCTTTAACTCCAAACTTTGTGATGAGATCGTTGATATATTTGGATTGATTGATTAGGATCCCATCAGCAGATTGCTTGACTTGCAAGCCTAGGAAGAAGTTCATTTCTCCCATCATTGACATCTTGTACTTGTCCTGCATTAGCTTACTAAACTTGTTACAAAGGAATTCAGATTTGGATCCAAAAATGATATCATCAACATAAATTTGGACTAAAAGGATATAGTCTTGAACTTTGATGGTGAATAATGTCTTCTCAACTGATCCTCGTTTGAATCCCGATTGAAGTAAGAATGTAGACAGTGTCTCATACCAAGCTCGAGGAGCTTGTTTCAGACCATACACTGCTTTAGCTAATCTGTACACCTTGCTCTCATCTTCAACTTCAAACTCAGGTGGTTGTTCCAAGTAGACTTCTTCTTCCAGAATGCCATTTAGAAACGCGCTTTTTACATCCATCTGGAATACTTTGAAGCGTTGAAAGGCTGCATAAGCAAGAAACAATCTAGTCGTGCCACAGGTGCGAAGGTTTCATCAAAATCGATTCCTTCTTGTTGACAATATCCTTTGGCAACTAGCCTTGCTTTGTTTCTCACCACCTCGCCTGTTTCATCTCTTTTATTTTTGAATATCCATTTGACTCCAATCACACCTTGATGATGAGGTCGATCCACTAAGTACCACACTTCATTTCTCTTGAACTCATTTAATTCTTCTTGCATGGCATTGATCCAATCTGCACTTTGCAAGGCTTCTTCGATGTCCTTAGGTTCGGTGTGAGCAAGACAGCAGCTTAGCAATGCGCTTTCTCCATGCATGCGTCTCGTTTTGACTCTATCCGTTGGGTTCCCAACAATGAGATCAGAAGTGTGGTTATCTATCCATCTTCTTCGTCTTTTCATTTCATCCGCAGATACTTCGATTTCCATTTCATTGGGTGAATTTTCAAATTCAGGATGATCTATGGAAGGTACATCAAAGAGATCGTTAGTATTTAAATCAATGCTTGATACTTCATTTACCAATTGTTGAACAGATGGTTGTTGAGTTGAGGGAGGGGGAGATTGAGTGTTTTGTTCATCAACAGATGGTTGAGAATGTTCATGTGAGGTTCCCCCTTCATTTGTTCCCCCTAGATGAGTGAGTTGTCCATCTATTCCCCCTTGCTGTGGCTTTTCTCCAGCAGGTTGATTATCAGTTTCTTCTTCATCTTCATCTCTTCGAGGACTCCATAGAAGAATATCATCGATGAGTCTATCTGTGGAATTTCTCAATGTTGAGTGAGAGAGATCATCTTTTGAAGAACCGCTATCTGTTCCTGAAACTTCAAAATTGGCTTCATCAAAAATAACATGTGGTGTTACTTCCACAACAAGGGTTCTTTTATTAAAAACTCTATAAGATTTACTGATCTCAGAATATCCCAAAAATATTCCTTGATCACTTTTGCTATCAAATGTTTTTAATTGAGTTTTCCCATTGTTGTGAATGTAATATTTACATCCAAATGATCTAAAGTAAGAGATTCGAGGCTTCCTGTTGTTCCACAGCTCGTATGGAGTTTTCCCATGACGCTTTGTCACAACTGATCGATTTTGAGTATAGCAGGCTGTGTTAACTGCTTCTGCCCAGAACTTCTTTGGGAGATTGATTTCATTCAACATAGTTCGGGCAGCCTCCTTGAGAGATCTGTTGCGTCTTTCAACAATCCCATTTTGTTGAGGTATACGAGCTGCAGAGGTTTGATGTTGAATTCCCATTTTTGAGCAATATCCTTTGATCATATGGTTGATGAATTCGGTTCCACGATCAGATCGAATGGTGATTGTGGATGACTCCTTTTGATTTGAAAGTTTGTTGAGGAGATCTGATAGTTTCTCTAGAGTTTCCTTTTTCTTGAACATGAAAATAACCCAAGTGAATCTAGAGAAATCATCAATAACAACAAGAGTATACTTTCTACCATTTACACTTAATGGAGATACAGGTCCAAAAACGTCTAGGTGTAGAAGTTCCAAAATCCTAGAGGTGGAGTGGGCTGCCTTTGTAGGAAATGATGCTCTTGTTTGTTTTCCGGCTTGGCAAGTTTCACACACATGGTCTTTGTCATAGATTTGATTAGGTAGACCTTCAACCAGGTTGTTTTTCACCAGCTTGTTAATTGATTTAAAGTTGAGATGGCTCAAGCGCTTGTGCCATAGCCAGCTGGTGGAGGATTTTGATGCAGTTACAAGACAAGTTTCGGTCTGTTCATTACATTGTACAATGTACAATCTGTCCTGTAAAATTCCGGTAAGAAGAATTTCTTCTCCTTCCAAGTTCTTCACTAGACATTTATTAGCGGTGAATTCTACTCTCTTGTTATTAGCATAAAATTGGCTAATTGAGAATAGATTGTGATTTAGTCCTTCAACATAAGATACATTCTGAATAATTGTGTTACCAACATAGAGATCGTCGTAACCTCTTGTATATCATTTCGAGTCTCCTCCAAAAGTCACAATTGGCCCATTGCTTTCCTTGTAGTTAGATAACATCTCTTTGTTGTATGTCATATGTTTGGAGCATCCGCTGTCTAGGATCCATACCGCGCCCCGAGCTGCATCTCTTCTTCTCCTTGATTTCCTAACCTGTAAATAAAGTTTATTTAGCTACCCTACTGAAGGAGGGTGCTTTGTTAGTAGACACGGTTCCTTTTGGAACCCAAATTTGCCTAATAATAGTGACATTCTGTGATGGTCTGATTTGTTTGCCACTAAAGTTGATGTACACGACTTTCTTCTTGGCAGGTGGTTGATTAGGCAATAGTTGCTTCCTAAGAGCAGATGGCTTGTGGGGAGCAGGTGATTTTCTTTGATTGAAATATTGAGGAGCTCGCTGGTGTAGGAACTCTCGAGCAGTTTGATTAATCCTTTGGGCAGGCTGTTTCCTTGGTTGAAATCCAATCCCTTGAGTAGTGAATTTTTGTTGCTACTGACCTTGATCCTTGATCAAGATAGCTTGTGGTTGTCTCGCCTTGTTGTTGAGATTCGCTATTTTATCTTTTCCTTTTTCTTTGACAAATTTCCCTTTTGGTGGTCCTTTGTCAACTCCGTCAAAACCAAGTCCAGTACGGTCTGCAGCTCTTCTTTGCATGTCATTGATGAGTTGAATCTTATCCTGCTTTTTGTGTATTGAGTGATTAACCAAGGCACTCAAGTCATCGACCTTACGTTGAGCAGATGCTTCTCGATCAATGAGATCTAATATCTTGGCGTTCAATGAGTAATTTTCTTCACTCTTGCTTTTGAGTTGCTGATGTAGAGCTTTTTCCCTATCATTGAATGAGCTGCTGATTTTCTTCATTTCCTGAATAGTGTTTGCCATTCTTCCATTTTCTTTTACAGCGTGTTTGAACATCTTGTTCAGTCTTGCGTGATCTTCCATTAGTTTGTTAAAATCTTCAATGAATAGATCGTCTTCATCCTCTTCTTCATCACCAGAATCACATGTAGGTGAGTTAGTAATAACAGAAGTTCGATTGATTTCTACCTCATTGTTGTCGAGTCCGTTGTCATGACCCATGAGGCATTCATCCCAATCGAGGTCCAGTTCGTTGGCCATAAATGCTTCGTCATTTTCGGATGAGCTGTCGGTTAGAGTACTTGGTGTGACTTGTTCTTCTGCGAGCATAGCTTTTCTTTGTTCCCTAAGCTTTCTGTCACGCTTGCTTCTTAGCTCTTCTCTTTCTGCCTTGGAGATGTCTGGGCAGTCTGTTTTAAAGTGGCCTTTCCTGCCACACTTGAAACAAGAAAATTCGGATAGGTCAGCTTTAACATATGATGAGTTGGGTTTTACCTCACTTTTCCTATCTGGTCGATCCCCCGATCGATCTCTTCCTTTGAAGCTTCGATTGTTGTCCTTGTAGAGACGCTTGTATTTATTTGCCCTAAGTTCCATCTTCTGGAATCTTTGGGCCATAAGTGAATACTCCTCAAAATAATTCTTGGTGGGGTAGTTTTCGTCATCAGAACTTGACAAATCTTTCACCACCACAACTGGTCCAGTTTTTCTTTCTATCTCCTTCTCTTTTAATTTGGCTTTGAAGGCAGTTTCTTTATCATGGTTTCCTGCAGCAGAAGATTTGCTAGAGGAAGAATTAGTTATTCCATGAATACGATTGATTTCATACTCATTTCCAGTTAGCAAATCAAATAATGAATCAGTGGTGAGAGAATTAAATTCTGGCATCATTGGGATGCATGGCTGAGTAGATTTCCCAAGTAGCTGGTAGAGCTCGAATGACTTTCAAATTTTTCTCTCGTTGAGAATACTTGTTTTTGTCGATGATGGCTATTTCAATCAATATTTCAGTGAACCAGTTCTTCATTTGAGCTATAGTCTCTCCAGACTTCATTTTGAATTCTTCAAATTTGTTACAAGCAATAGACAGCTTGTTTTCTTAGATGATGTCTGATCCACGGCTGATTTCTTTGAGTACATCCCACATCTCCTTGGCAGTTTGAAGATGTCTGATTTTGGCCAAGTACACGCCTCTTACTATACTCGAAATTAGACCTTTGGCGAAGTCATCAAGTCCAGCTTCTTTTCTTTCTTCAACAGTGTATTCGTCAATAGTCTTTTCCTTTTCAACTATGACCAGTGAAGGAGTTGGGCCAGTTCCATCCTTTATCTCAGCACTTCCCTTGTTCATAATTTTGATGGATCCATCAGTAATGACCTTCCACATTTTGATATGTTGTGCACGTAAACACATCTCAATTCTGAAACTCCAATCTTCATATCCAGAAATGGAGAAATCCTCACAAGCACGTATCATCTGTCCTTCCATAACTTCAAGATAGATGATTAAATATAAATGCAAATGCAATATGAGGTGAAAACGTTTTCAAGATCTATCCAAGATGACCACACAGAAAAAATCTCTTGTGAATTAGAAACAATGGTCAAAATGGACCACTGCTCTGATACCACTTGTTGGTCCCGAAAGAGCTAGATTGGTGTATGGGGGGGGGGGGGGGGAAAA
>JAPKLX010000081.1:384745-459536 GCA_026898415.1 Leonotis leonurus
TTGGTGTATGGGGGGGGGGGGGGAATACACCAATCCAAAACTTTTTAGGTTTTCTTGTTTACAGCTTAAATGTAAGGCTTTAGCACACTTAATAACTAAGATAGCTAGGATTAGTAAAACAAATCTTCTTGTCAGGAAGATTAAATCTTACTCAAATAATACCTTACGTGTGAATAACAATAATCAAGAGTGTTAAACACAGATTTAAACTTGATTAAAGTTGTGTGCGGAATATGGTGGTTAATGCTCTTTTTAAAGTGAAAAATGTTTTCTTTAGTCAATCTTTAACACAACCAAGTTAATGCAAGAGTATGAAGGGTATGATGATCAAGATAAACAAAAAGAAGAACACGAAGAATTTAACGTGGTTCGGGATAAACATTCCCTACATCCACGGCTCGATCAAACTAGATCGAAATCAACTATGTCTCCTTTCTTTTTACTCGTTGAGTACGAGCCTCAAGTTTTATCAAAACTAGATAACAACTTGAGATTACACTTCTTAGATTGAAGAACTACAATCTAAATCTTACAACTTTTGGATCAAAACTAGATCCTAACTTGGGTTTTGGTAAACAACAAATTTCCAGAAAGTAAATCTCCAAAATAATAAACACAACAGAGAATTCTTGAGGGTAGGATGTGTTTAGAGTGTGAGAGCTTGAAGATTTTTGAGCAGAGTAATTGCAGAATAATAGCTTGAATTCTCGTGCTTCTTTCTGGAGGTGAAGGTGGTATTTATAGCCTCAATGAAGAAACTATCCGTTGGAGACGATGACCTCTATTTTCAACGCTTTAATTGCTGCATTAAATACATGGCAGAGTGGTTGAGACACGTGTTGACAAATGAGAGTTGTTTCCACCTTTCACACGATTTCCCTGTGCATTGCCATACTGGGAATGATCCTTTGTACAGTAGTTTTGATTTACTTGTACATCATTCCTTAAGGTATGAAGTTGATGTGACAATACACAGAGTGGTTGACTTGTGACAAATTTAGGTATGTCGGCAGTCCACCGTAGTTATGGTGAGGAGCATCTTGTATTTGATGTCATGACAGCTCGCTGTCCCTCGTTGTGAACTTCATCTCTGGCTCTCTATTGAAAGTGACGACCAGATCGTTTTTGGTGTAAAACGATCTCCTCTTGAAACGTCGATCGATCTGATGAAGACATTGAGCAGTGGGCTGACGTAGTCTTTTAGTAACGAGCTGCTCATCCATTCGTAATGGTTAAGATCGATCTGATGTTAGTTCTAAGCAGCGGGCTGGCTTTGAAGATCTAGCTGCTTAACCACTTGTAATAACAAGCAAATTCTATTTTCTAATCTAACTCTAGTCTATAAGACCAGATCGAAATAAGTATGTTTGAAACCTCAAACCACTTTTATATTTGTGATCTGTGATAGATGAACTAAAGGTTGAAACCAAGAAACAAGTAATAATGTCAGCGAGCTGCTTATGTAGGAAGCAGATCGTTATTTATGTATAAAAACGATATGCTCACCATATAGGGAGCTAGCTGACTTACAAAGCAAGAAACTTGTTATCATAGTAATCATTGTGTCCAGGATACCTTTTACTAGAATAATACAGATCGTTATTTATATACTAAAAACGATCTGCTTCTATTACACTTAAGATATTCCTTAATAGATGGCAATGACTACTTGGTTTCCAAAACATCAAAGTGTAGTTTCGAGGAACATCATCAAAACAAATATAAATTCATGGGGTTCCCAACAATATAAATGGATAAAAATTTATAGTATTAATATTCACATACCAAGGTTTTCACATAAAAATTTTCATCATAAAAGGATAACTAAATGATGTCGAAACAAGCTGCATAAGTTATATAA
The DNA here is from genome assembly GCA_026898415.1 of Leonotis leonurus. Lineage (NCBI taxonomy): Eukaryota > Viridiplantae > Streptophyta > Magnoliopsida > Lamiales > Lamiaceae > Leonotis > Leonotis leonurus. Next base: position 386,607 of record JAPKLX010000081.1, read on the forward strand.
AAATAAGGGCACATGCTATATTTTCAGGTTTTCACAGTTGAGGGAGACTACTTCACATATTTTTTTAAATACCAAAAGAACTTAGATTAAGCTGAAATTTTGTATACATGCAGTTCACATAGCAAAGTTTTCATATAAAAATGTTCAAAACAAATGGAGAAGTATAACAATACAGAACATACAGAGACTTATATCGAAAAATAATCGGCAGATTTGCAGGTTTCAACTTTATCTCTTTCATGTTTCCTTACTTAAAATCTTAAAGATCCGATTTTTCTTAGATTATATCTCTGGAAAACAAATATAGATCATCTTAAGACAAAAGTAGGAGACATAGGAGTATTATATGCTTATATACCATACTCAACTTCAAAAGAACAAAGAAGTATATGAGAAAGAGTTCTCTAACTTTCAAGGTAGGGATATAGAACTTGGAAGAGGTTGAAATGCGGATCCTCCTTCCTCCTAAATGGTTGAAGCAATGCAAGAAGCTAGAAAGCTTGTAGGTGGTGAGTGGAGTGACGTGAGGATGGTGTTGGTGTGCAACAATGGATGAATGAGTTCTTGAGTTTGAGAGTGTCAATTGAGGTTGTGGGGAGAGAGAGAGAGGTAGTGTGAGAGTTGTAAGAAAGAATGAATACCTTGAATAGTGTAGAGGATAGGAAAGAGTGTGTCTTTGAGTTATCTTACATGGAGAGAAGAAGGTTGACCTCAATGATAGAAGAGTGGGTGTCTCTTCATTTTCCTACTCTCTTTCTAACACTTGGACACATATTTTTTTCTAACTACACACTAAGCATTATAATTCTAGTGTAGATATATTATATGGTATTTATTGGATAATCCCACATATAATGGATACATGATAACTCCCTCTATATATATACATATTATGTAATACACTAATGCATGCTCACTACACACATTCACACACACATATATATACAGCTATATATATATATATATCACTTATGCATGCAAGCCATCTATATAAATATATATACATATATAATATTGATTCATTAGATCACACATTTATAATCTAATTTTCTAAACATTACAAGTTGGAATAAAATGACATGATAATTCCACATAAATAAAATTAAGAACACAATTATTCAATAAAATCATCCAGATTTTTAAAATTTATGGATGCTAATGCAATAAAATTAAATATTTATGGAAATGACATATAAAAGTTTTAAACGTGAAGTTAAGCAATAATATATATATATATATATGAATCTACGTGAGAGGAATTTATAACTAAATATCTTAAACTCGATAATTATGAATTTTTTTTCGGGTTTTTACATCATCAGAAAGGGGGAAATTGTTGGGAACCCACAAATTTATTTAAGTTTTAATGATGATTTTCGAAACAACACTTAGTTAATATAAGTTCTTTAAAGCCAAGTGATCAATATCATCTTTTAGAGAACAACTCACTATACAAAAGGAGCAAGTCGTTAGTTATACGATCTGTATTATTCTTATGAGCTTTCTTGGACATATTGATTACAAATATGATGAGTATAAATTTATTTTAACAGTTAGCTAAAATGTAAAGGAACATATCGAAGATAACGATCTGTCTCTATTTAGCAGCTAGTTGTACCTCCTTGATTAGACTACGTGTCATAGTTTAGACTTAGTATTTTTTCAAGTATAGATTTTATCAAATCGATGTTGTAAAAAGAAAGTTTGTAGTTTAAAACTTACTTTTAGGAACGATCCGTTTATCTAGTTCTTGAAGAACAGTTAGATAAGTTGTAAAAGAACAAGTGGATAGAAAAACCACCTATCCTATAGAACTAGTTGTTCTTTAGTATAGAATCAATGAAGACTTGAGCCATCTCGAGTAAACGATCTTAGAACAAACAGGTCGTTTATCTCACTGCAACAGCGCGTTGTGTCTCAACAGCAGATCGTTATTAAAATGATCTATCCCCATATTATCTCGCTATATGACTCAAGATGGGCTCAGGAATCAAGAAGAATAATCAAATTATTAATTTGGTCTCAAACAAATTATTACTTGATTGGACGGCTCGAAGGATAGATCGTAGGAAACGATCTATTAGCTTATGACAAGCTAGTTGTTACATACCATAACTATGGTAGGCTACCGACATACCTAAATTTGTCATAAGTTAACCACTCAGTGTATTGTCACATCAAAGATAATATTTTAAGTAATGAAGTACAATGATATCAAAGTAGAAGTACGGAAGATCGTTCCTTTTAGGGCAACTACAGTGGAAAATCGCGTGAAAGCTGGAACAAGAAGCATTACAGGCGGCACGTGTAACATCAACCATGTCATGCATTATTGCTACCATTAATGCGATGAAGAATGACTTTTCTCTCTCCAATGGATAGTTCCAGCTAGGGATGTCAATTTGGCCCGAAAGTGCGGGTTGGCCCAAAGACCAACCCGAAATCGAAGAGGGTTAGGGTTGAAAATTTATGACCCGAAATAATTTTTATCCCGAATGGGTTGGACCGAAAACAACCCGAACCCGATTGAGTTAGCCCGAAAACCGAGTGAGTTGGCCCGATTAACCGAGTGAAAAAGTAAAACAATAATTATTTGCATAATATATTTGATTTTTTATGCAAAAAATGTATTTATCATACGCATCAATTAATCAATCACTAATAAAAATAATTATGACACAATTTTGGTGTAATATCATTACATTTTCTCTTTAAATTTATTCATATTTAATTTTAATATTTAACTATGTTTAAAATTTTATTTTATTTGTTATATTTTTCAAATATACATATTTCTTAAATATAAAATCATAAAAAATATAAATATATGTTAAACATTTTCATTAATATTCTATCCCGATTAGCCCGGTGGGTTAGCCCGAAAACCGAAAGTTTAGGGTAGGATTTTAAATTTTCAACCCAATTTAGCCTAAACCGAATAGCCCGAAAACCCAAGTGGGTTAGCCCAAAACAGAGTGGATTGACCCGATTGACATCCCTAGTTCCAACAATGGTGCTATAAATATCACCTTCACTTCCAAAAACAAGCACGAGAATTGAAGCGAAAAATATGCAATTACTCATACTCAAATATCTTCAAGCTTTCAACGTTCAAAACACTCCAAGTTCAACCCAGAATTCTCTGAGTGTTTATCAACTGCTTGAAGCCTTTGTGTTTCTGGAAAACTGTTTTCAAAACCAAAGTTAAAGATCTAGCTTAGATCAAAGTATAGATTCTTTTCTTAGATTGTAGTTGTCAATCTTCGAAAGAAGTAAATTGTAATCACAAGATAATATCTAGTTTTGATATATTCTTGTGGCTCGTACTCAACGAGTAAAAGGAGAACATTAGTTAATTCTCGATCTCGTTCTTGATCGAACCGTGGACGTTGGGACAGTCTATTTTGAACCACGTTAACTACTTATGTTCTTAACTATTCCTACTTGCTTTGATTATTCATTCTCATACATATCATTCTCTTAAATCATCTTGCTAAGATTTTGAGTAAGAAAATCGGTTTCACATTAAAAGAGCATTAACCACCAATCTTCCGCACACAACTCAATTTAAATTTAACTTGCCCAAGTTATTCTTAATCTAAGTTATTCACATATCAATGTATTATTTGTGTGAGTTTAGTTCTTTGTAAAAGAAGAATTTAACTTGCAACTCAAGCTATCTTAAAGTTATTAAGTGTGTTTAAGCCTTGTTTATCAAACTTAAACGAGAAAACCCAAAAAGTTTGAATTGGTGTATCCTCCCATACGCCAATCTTGCTCTTTCGAGACCAACAGTGACCGTTTTGGATATTCTTCATCAACTCCTTGAACTGAATCTTGATTGTCGCCATTAACGATTGATAGAACTCCGCTTGCGGCTCTGCAATTGCTCCATTTGTCACTCCAACATCGTAATTAACATTTCCATCTTCGTTGGTCTTCGGATACGGTGTGCATGGGATATGGCTTTGATGCCACTTGTTATGATCGATGATAACTCTTGAGGCATCGATCACAATCGCGATTGAGATTTAGTATGAAATCAACCACAATGGAGACTTCAACAAAGAAAATTGTATTGATAAATATTCACATAAATAAATCAGTTTCTCAATTGAGATATTCGATTATAAGGATAATATTATCCCTCAAAGATAACACAACCAAATAATATAAGTTATATTAATTAGTCAATTAAAAATTGAAATAAATCGTAATATACTCCAAACTTGAAAGTTATAGCTCTAGGTCTATTGTGAGTTTTGGCGGGCTATGAACCTCTAACACACAAAAAACATCATATGTTTATATAGTACTCCATCCCGTCCCACTTATAATGATACATTTTTACTGGATACGGAGTTTAATGCAAAAAGTTTTAAGTATGTAATAATAAATATTTTAATCTTTTTTAAAAATTTATATAAATTAAATATTTTAGATATATGATTATAAATTCAAATTTTAACATTTTAATTAATTAAATGTAAATTAACAAGATTATTGTATTATTTAGACTAATATCAACTTATTTTTAGTAATTTTCAAGATTAACCAAACAAACAAACAAAAATTGTGACATTATAAATAATAATAATACATTGGTCAATAAAAACTAATCAATTCAAGAGCACGAGATACACTAAATATTGCTACTTTAAAGATTTTACTATATAGTAATTGGTATAGTATTTATTTTGGTATAAGGAAACAAAGATATAATATATAAAAGATAGATTAAATAAAAATGTTTTTTTATGAGATAATTAAAAGTAAATTTATTTGTTAAATTGTTTAATTAGATCAATTGTACAAACTAAAAGATAATTTACATACATATTTTATTTAAAAGTTTTTATTCTTAAAACAGAAAATTTGTTGAAAAAAATATAAATAGTTTAAATTATTTTTAGTTAACACAATAATAAGATTTATTTTTAGTATAATTTATGTTACTCTGTTTTTAAATCAAATATTTATTTTAAAATGAAATAAAAATTAATTGAAAAAAATAAAAGAGTCGCATGTTCCTTTAATCAATGGCCTCTTTTAACTTTTAGACAAATGGTGAATTAATTACTTTGTCTAATGGTGAATTTGTGACAATGGCCTCTTTTAACTAGTTAGCGGTCTTTTGAAATTTGACAAGATTAAATATTTTATAAAATTTATAAAATTATTTAATATTAATTTTATTTATTACTATTCGTTGTTAGAGATATATAATCTATTCGTTTATATATTAAATATTTATAGTAAGAGTTGTGAATTATATAAGTATATTTTTTATAATAAACTCACAATTTTCCTAAAATTTTATAATATAATATTTACAACTGAATCTCATAAAAAATCATTCGTTTATAATCAAACCAATATGATAATATTTGTTGTTGGTCCACGGAAGAGCATGTTTGGTGTAGGGGGAATATATCAAACTTCAACTTTTCTTGGTTGTCTTAAACAACAAGATCGAGAGGTCAACTTGCTGATATACCAAATTAGATTGCTTGAATAACATGTCAACTTCTCTATGCGAGAGAGATGTTGATATGCTCAATAGATAGTCTCTATATCAAAGTGTGATGATTTGTGCTCTTAAATAGCTGTTCTTATACTTATAAAATATTCTTTTAATTTAGCCAAGTATTCTTTAGACATATTGATTGACAAACAGATGTACAATCGTTGTTTTGAGAACAACTCGCTGGTGAGTAATGAATAAGTCAATGCAATATAAATAAATATTGAATGCAAAGAACACAACAATTTAATGTGATTTGGGAAAACCCTACGCCCACGGTCGATCAATACTAGATCGATAAATCCTTGAACCTTGGATCCCTGACTTATTTACCCTCATTAAGTATGCGTTCAAACTCTCTTATTTACACTCGCTGAGAACGAGATCACAACTCTATTATTTATCCTCGTTAAGAACGAGCTTGAACCTTTAATGGTTTGTTTTCCATTGTTCCTCCTTTCTACTTTATTGTAGAGCTTAAGACAAGTATATCAATGGATGGTACTCTATAAACAATATATAGTTATAGTGTATGCATGTCTAGAATGTGTGAATTCTCTATTGCTGGATTTAACTTTGAAGCTTTAGAGAAATTCAGCAGGGCTTTGTAATTTATAGAAATCTCATCTCTAGAACATGCACTCATAAACTATTGATTTATGTATCAAACTCGTAAAAAACTTATTAATTATTTGAATTTGTTTGTTTATTTACATGTACCTAATTCAAATTCATGCACCATGATCAACTAATTGGTTATCGTCTTACATCTATATGATAATATGTGTTATAAATTCGAATATTATAAAATAAATATTATTAATAAAAACTATATATATATTCGTGCTTATTTCAAAATTAATTTTATAAAGAAAAATTTCATATTTTCTCATCCCAAATCACATATTATATTCCAAACCAGTATTTATTCAAATAAAAATTATTATTTGAACTTATCTACTCTTTCATATATTAAATATGTATGATAAAACTTATCAATTTTATGGACTTGTTTATGATAAACTTGCAATCGTCCTAAAATTAAAACAATTTCACAACTCGATCTCATCACAAACTATCCACTTATGTTCAAATAAATATGATAATATATTTGTATTATCAATAAATTTATACCGTTGCAAATATTAAATGCTCATAAATTCGTCTATTAGTATGACATGTACAATTTAGATAAATTATTTATTTTTAACTTGATCTAAAATAAAGTCGTTATTAATAATCTATTATAAAGTGTATATATAATATATATTTTTTGAAAAATAAAATAATTAACTAATATTATAAAAGTAAATGAGCAATGTGATCTCAAGTGGAATATATAGGTAGAAATTGACTTTTGGATTGTAAATGTGAAATTTAAATTTCAAATAAAACTTTTAATTAAAAATAATTAAAAACATATTATGCATTTCCCTAGAAATGGCTAGCAACAAAGGAAATATCAAGAGTTTTTTTTAAAGTAAATGAAATAAATAATACTTCATTTGTCCACGAAAAATTTGCAAATTTATTCACTTTATTGCGTTCACGAAAAATTTGCACACTTCTATTTTTAATAGTTATACATGTATTGTTGGACTCACCATTACTTTTTTAATCACTGACATTATATATTTAACTATAAATAATGTGGGACCCTCATTTCACTCGTAACATATTTAATTTATAAATATTGTGAGACTTTTACTTCAATAACAACACAGCACATTCATAGCATTCGTTAAAACACGTGTTGAACCAAAGTGTGCAAATACGAATGAAAGTACTAAACTTGAGTTGACAAACTTGAAGTAATTTGTGCATTTTAATTAGTTTTGTTTTTATATATATAATAGATTAGATTTGGGTTATATGCTAATGGCATAATTTATATCTCTTAATTTATTATAAGTAGATGTATTATGTCAATGAATATTTAGTTTATGAATTTTAGGATTTATGTTTGTGTGATTGTGAGATTTGAAGTCTTTCTCGAACTATATGGAGAATTATCGACTCGTTTATTGACTCGGTCTTGAAACGGGATCATTTGAAATGTTCTACCAAAAATTATATATTTTGTAGTAAATTAATGAGTTGACCTCATCAATGTGATATAGTATCTAATAGAAGAAGACATAATTTTCCCATTTTGAACGCCAGATATTGTAGCCCCAAAATAAGGAAAATACTTATCAAAGATGGGTCGACTTTTTGCACGTACAAGAAATGACATAAAAAATAGTTCTTTCATAATTTCAGTGATCACAAATACGCAGGAAGCGTTGAAAATTTGAAATCTTTCGAACAAATTTGCTTACGAAAACCCAACTGCCTCAATTTCACGTCGCCATCGCAACTGTCTTTCTTTCTTCCTGCATCCTTTCGATTTCTGTTTCTTTAAATCTTTATTTGTTTCTGAAAATTTATTTATTCTTGGTGGGCACCAATTTGTATGAACAATAACCGAAAGGGATAAGAGAGAGAGGTACACCGATGGGTGATCGTGTGAAGTTTGAGGGTGTAAGTGAGGATCTGCAGAAGCTTCTGGATGCTGACATGGGGCAGGTGGGGCCCAGGAGGCGAGCTCGTGAGGCCTTTAAGGACATTCAACTCTCCATTGATCATATCTTGTTCCAGGTATTTGGGTATTGCTGGCCATCTTTCATTACTCGAGGAAAAAGCTGTTGATTTCGTGTGTGTATGTGTGGTTAAATAAAAAAAAGTCGGGATTTCTTGTTAGAGTGGATTGGATTAGTTTGGTGCTTGCTTTATTTATGTTAAAATTTTGATCTTGAAACTGGCATTTTCTGGATTAATCGTCTGATTTGAGATTTGGTGGCATCTAAAAGTATATAATTGCTGCGAGGATCTTGTTTGGTGCATCTAAAGGGGAAGTGAGTAAAACTTTGTTTCTACTATTCTATTGAGACAGCTGATGTCCAACCGTAAGGGAATATGCTTTTTTGGCTGTTCTTTTGGTTGCATGGCCTTGGTTTGGAGCTGGTTACTCTGGACGTGGAGGATTTAATTTGTAGACCAAATAGTGGGGATTTCAGATATTTGTTTTTATTTGTAATATTTCAACTGATAATTCATGTAGTTTCATACTAATTGAATTGAATTAGGTATGTGTAGTTGTGCTAATGATAATCTGGATGGTTATATAGTTACCTAACTTACATTTGATAAGAAAGAAGAAATTAATAAGAAGATTTGTGGAAGCAATGAGGATTTGTGATCAAATATATCTTTTTCTATCCTTTGGCTATATTTAAATTATAATATGGCGAAATCGAGAGTTTCTGGTGCGCAAAGCATTCTCAGATGTTAACCATCTTATCTTTAAAAAAATTAGAAACAAGGATGATTCCATTTCTAAAGTCCTTCTAGTGTTTGTTTTACTTTGATTTATCAGTCTCCGCCTACTTCTACATGCTTGTCTTCAAGAGTTCGAAAGACTAGATTAATTCTTATTTTTGTTTCTTTCGAATTAAATAATATGGCTCGTCAAATCTGTTTTGATACCTATGGACTTGCACTTGCATTTATTATTTTATATCTCTTGCAGATGCCACATGCTGGATTAAAGACAAAAGAGGTAAAGTATTTCAGATTTCTTTCCTTTTTTTTGGTAGTTGTCATTGAATGGATTTCTCCAACATCTAAATGAATCTATTTTCCCTTCTGGACTGCATGAACGTGTTTTGAATTAAAATTTCTTACCATATGAATATATCTGAGCACAGTATTTGGTCGTGATATCTCGGTATCCATGCCTTCTACGCAAACTTGTATCTTGGTAGTTGGTACCAATGCCTTTTACCAGCGATCACTTGATTGCAAGGAAACGTACAATCCATCTTCTATTTGCCATAATTGTACCATGACCTTAGACCGTCAACACTACCTAGCCATTGATAAAACAGAACACAGTTTCAATTTTTCGTTTCGATCTCTTCCTGAGAAGCTAAAGAATGGTCCCTGAACAAACTTTCTCTTTTAGTACCATGTATTGCTAGTGGCTATAAACTCTCTGATATTGATACCGAAGGATACTTATTTAGACACTTTTCAGTCATATGAAGTGAACTCCAGAGGGTTAGAAATCTTCTCCAAAAGTTGGCTTCCGGATAGTGGGGCCCCCAAAGCAATCATTTGTTTCTGCCATGGTTATGGAGATACCTGCACATTTTTCTTTGAAGGCATGTTTGGCTTATAAGATTGATTGAGGTATAACTTGATTTTTTAAAACAATCATAACTTAGTGATTTGGTGCTGTCTGCAGGAGTCGCCAGAAAGTTGGCATCGTCTGGTTATGGGGTTTTTGCCATGGATTACCCTGGATTTGGTCTATCAGAAGGTCTACATGGCTACATCCAGAACTTTGATACAATCGTTGAAGATGTCATTGAGCATTACTCAAAGGTGAAAGGTAGAGTTTCGAATAACATTAAAAATTTCCTTTAGTAAAACATCGTGCCCCTTATGACATTCATGTACAACGGTATAAAACCATTGCCTCTTCACGAATGATCTAGAAGCATGCATTAGTTGCTCAAGGATATATAGTCGTTCTGCTTCGGTGTTGTTTCGCTTCTCTTTCAAGTTCATTTATGATAGAAGGATACCACTTCAGTTACATCGGAAACTGTATTAAATGTAAAAATGCAGACTCATACACAGTAAGGAATAAAAAGTCGGCGTAAAATTAGGAAAAAAGTAAACATTTTAGTCTTTGGATGCTTCTGGATGGGTGCTATTGTGCTGGCATTTATCATGCTCAAGTGTGTGGATGTTGCACTATTCTATATTTCACGATGGTGTTTCAAAAATATATATATACACCTAATGATTTACAAATTTTGTGAGTATGTTATGAGCTTTCAAGTGGATGTGTTAAGAATTTGCATGTTTACTTCATTTTTTTGTATTTTTCGTTAATGCTCTTTCAACTGCCGCCTTTTCTCAATAATCAAGTCTAAATCAAATTTAAAAAGAATGTATCTCATATGCCTTGTTTCTTACCATTCCTCTGTGCCTCGTGCCTCATGTTTTCTACAGCTGAAATAGATAATGTTTCTTTTTTGAGTTGGATGAGATCATGTTTAATTTAGCAGCATATAGACCAATGGCTTTCTGACTAAATCGATTCGTGATAAACGAGAATTTCAAATCCAAATCTTTGAAGCACTGTACTTTCATTCAGGTGATCACAGACATGTTCCTAAGCAATTTGAAATATTTTAAAAGAGCATGGCGACAGTATATATAAATTTAATAACTCAAACATGCACGATGACCATATTAGTGTATATGAGTAAACTTTATATATTTTGTTTGTGTGTGTGTATATATGTGACAGAAAGAGAGAAAGAGAGTGTTAATTTTATGAGAACTATGCATTCTGTCCAAGACTCTCCCATAATAATCAGGTGATAATCAATGCAGAAGATCCAAATCTCCAGGCATTACCATGTTTTCTGTTCGGGCAATCAATGGGAGGAGCAATAGCACTCAAGGTGCACCTGAAGCAACCTAATGCTTGGAATGGTGCCATTCTTGTTGCACCGATGTGCAAGGTACTTTATCACTCTCAGTTCAATCATGCAACCCTCATGATTTACCTGTGCATTAGATCGATTATACCTTAAATCTAGATCGCAGATGATATGGTTCCTCCATGGTTAGTGACCCAACTTTTAACTGGAATGGCGAAATTACTTCCAAGACTGAAGCTTGTTCCACAGAAGGATTTGGCTGAGTTGGCATTCAGAGAAGAAAATAAGAGAAAACTGGTTAGGTTTTTTTCCTCTAAACTGTTGTCTTGAGACTCTTATTTTTTTTTACCTCAGCTTCGCTTTATACTTTGTTTAATAAGAATATGGTGAACAATTTTTATAGTTCATTACTTGTGCAGACAGTTTACAATATAGTTGCTTACAAGCATAAACCACGCCTAGGAACGGCCTTGCAGTTGCTGAGGACCACGAAAGAGATAGAGGAACAACTGGAGAAGGTATGTTAATAACTCAATCTATATCATGCGTCTTGTATATATTATTTCAATGCTACTATGGTACTAGAAAACACAGTGTGAAGCTCCACTTTGCATTGAACACTGACCGTTATTGTATTGTGCAGGTGTCGTTGCCATTACTGATATTGCACGGTAAGGAAGACAAAGTGACTGATCCATCGGTGAGTAAGGCACTGTACGAGAAGGCAAGCAGTGCAGACAAGAAACTCAATCTGTACGATGGTGCGTATCACTCTATTCTGGAAGGCGAATCAGATGAGATGATACTACGGGTGTTTGATGACATCATTTCTTGGCTTCATCAACACTGCAACTGCTAAACATGCTTTATCCAAGGAAACAAGTAGTTGCAGTTGGGGCATTCATTCATTTTAATTCTTTTTGTAGAGATGATGGCTGGTTGGCTGCTTCGCTAGCATGCATCTGAAACCAGGATTTGCAAATTAAGATTCCATTTTATTTACTTTCTTCATATATTTGTTTTTGTTATTGGCATTATGTTTATAGCCTATCTATACTATTAATATCCTAGCCTCTCCTTACAACACTCCCGCATCTGAGCTTGTTAATTAATGTTATTGGCATTCTGTCTGTTTCTGATATTTCTAATTTTTCATATCGGCCCTTACGCTTTTTCTTAATTATAATTTTAACCCCTGAACGACAGTAGTCTCGTATCGTTAACTAATTAATCAAGTAGATTTCGTTATATATCTAATCCCCAAGAAATCTCAGTTTGTTGCTGCAATTATCAACAATGGCCACCATTGGCACCATCATTCCCGTAAACAATCTTCACTGCAGAATGACCCTGAAGCCCCGGGCCGCCCTCGACACCAACAATTGCAAAATGCCGGTACCGTACCAACGGAAGCAAGGCCAGTCCCGCCATTTCCACAAGCTCCCTTCCGGTTTGAACATGGAGATCATCTACCAAAAAGGCCATCATCAAAACGAAGAGAAGTCGCCGCCTCCGCCGCCGTTAGTGTTCGTGCACGGAAGTTTTCACGCGGCGTGGTGCTGGGCTGAACACTGGTTGCCCTTCTTTTCTCGACATGGATTTGATTGTTATGCACTCAGCTTGCTAGCTCAGGTATTCCTTTTTTTTCCCCTAATTTTCATTTTCCGTCAGTTTAATTTCCGACTTGTCGGCATTAGAGGTGACGGTAGACCCATCCCTTGAGTTCCAACCCCTATTTCCCTGCATTCATGAAATTTTGGAAAGTTCTCCTTGGACCCAACATATAAACCATAGTCCAATTGTCTTCGTACGATTGAAAAAAAGAAGTAGTTGCAAATCCTTATCGTGCAGAATTTGTGGAGTTTGTTGGTTGATTTAAGTTCAACGACTTCTCTTTTTGATCTTCATGCGTGTCGAAGTAGTCTAGGCTCGAAACACAGAGTTGACATCTTTCCGGTTCTCGTCAAAATGATTTAATGATTTGATTCTTTGTAACTTCTATGGTAGCAGCGCATATCAGCATATGATCCTTCTGTTACTAATTATAAATAATAAGATGCTCAATATCTTGAAAATTTTCTTAATAGAAATATGTGATCTCAATAAGTTTCTAGAGTTGAGTTTTGCTTCTAACGAATTGAGGACTATGACTATTCAGGGAGAAAGTGATGCACCTGATGGTGCAGTAGCAGGCTCACTCCAGGTATCCTTTGCTCCTTCACAAATAAAGATGGTTGTTTCTTGGAGCTACATTTCACTGAGTTGTTAACTAAAAGGAACAGTCTTTTTATAATTACTTGTTGATTACTTTTTTAGACCTTGTAACTCTGAAAACTCTGTATCTGCAGTAGAGTCATGCAGCTGACGTGGCTGACTTCATTCATAAGGAAATTCAGTCTCCACCAGTCTTGTTAGGTCATTCTTTTGGTGGACTTATTGTTCAATACTATATTGCAAATGTAGGAAATGAGAAATTTCAAGGTTAGTATCACTTTCATCTTAGTGACATGTTTTTATGGATGGGAAAAGTAGGATATAGAGGTTTAAGTGAGCTTGGAAATATTTATAGGACTACTTCGTACTCTGATTGTTGTTTCTAAATTGCCACACAACTCTTTGGAATGGACTTTGCCACTTAAGGGGTAAACTAGGTGTTATGTATACTGATATTTTGACAAAGCCTTTAAAATCTATAAGATATCATGACTGACCAAATTATAGAAACAGTAGGCCTGAGCATCTAGTGGGAAAAGGTTGGAAAGGCTCGTAGTATAAGAAATGCAATCTCTTAAGGCTTTTTTAGATCTTTCCTTCTTCTGTAAGATTACTTTTTTCACGCATCTCATTGGAATCGATTAGTTCTTGATGATTTTATCATATACTATGAGGCATAGATTAAATTTATGATTCAGATCCAGGTGCTGACTGAATGCCTGTTCCATCCTTTTCTAAATAAGCATTACACATCTGTGATGAGTTGTGATAAGAAACCTCTCTTGTTCTTTCTTTTTTTTGTTTTTGTTTTTGTTAATGTCGTTCTTAAGATATTATAGATTGCACCCACTTCCATAAAAATTCTAATATACTTGGTTTCACTGTTTCAGAAATGAAAAACACATACCCATATCTTGCTGGAGCTGTCCTTATCTGCTCTGTACCTCCTTCAGGAAATAGGTTTTTTTCTCTTGACATAATAGTCTTATTTTACATATAAATTTCTTTGTTCGCCAGACTGACATAGTTTTACCTTATTTTTCTTCTCCAGTGGCCTAGTTTGGCGGTATCTGTTCTCCAAACCCATTGCTGCATTTAAGGTACTTCATCTTTGAAAAAATGAATTAGTTAAGTCCTAACTGTACATGTAATTTATGTACTTCTCATGTACTAATTTAAGACTGCTTTATTCTGTTTCAATTTCAAGACGACCTTTCCAATTCCATAGGGCTATTAGGATACAGTTTTGACTAATGTGATATCTTGCCACCCAAAATACTGAAATGTCATTGTCACTTTTACCTTCTACATTGGCAAACTCATTCATCTAGAAGCCACTGATTTAACATCAGTAATATGGAACAGGTAACACGCAGTTTGGCAGCAAAAGCTTTTCAAACTTCTTTGCCACTTTGTAAGGAAACTTTCTTCTCTGCCACCATGGAGGATCATCTTGTTCTTCGGTTAGTACTAGAAACTTCTTTTTCTATAGTGTCTGAATTAGAGCAACCATTGTGTCTTTTAATCAACTCAAAATTGTTAGCGAGAGGCTTTGAATATTCCGTGCTGTAATTCAAATATATTTGTTACTTAAAGGGCATCAACCTATTTCAACTTGGAATCATGGAATGTTAAGACTTTTTACTAGTATAAATGAGGAAAAAAGTTCAACTGTAGTTTTGGGGAAACCCAAATAAAAATCTTAAAACAAAATTATCTTTGGTAACTTGTGATTCTTTTTAAAGGGGATGTATTCTGTTTCAATGTTATTTGGCCTGCCATTTTAAGGGCTCAGCCGCTAAGGTGATGCAGTATTATATTACCTTCGGAAGCATAAACTCTGGCCATTTTTCAGAATTTAGTTCTGTGATTTAAAACCTGATAGTGTTGCTAATGATAATGGGTTAACGAGTTGATAGTGTTGCTACTTGCTAATGATAGTGTCTTTGTTAATGGGTTAACAACCATTTTATATGAAACTTTAAGGCATATATGGAGATAAAGCTCATTTCTTACTCCTATCAACATTTACATCATGGACATCTAAATTTGTTATCTATAAATTCTTCTACCTGCTCCCAGTTGTTCTATTATAGATTTATAATTGATCTTATTCTACCTCTTTGTCCCCATTCTATATAATAGACTCTGAAGTTTTTCATTTGTACACTGATAAGCTAGCTTAAACTCCCACTATCTCTCTTCTTGTTCTTTTTTTTTTTTACTTTCCTTTGATGCATAAACTTATACCAGTTACCAGAAGCTGATGACAGAAAGTTCACGGAAGCCACTTTTTGATCTGCGAAAGCTCAATGAATCACTTCCTGTTCCTCCCGCGAAAGATCCTTCTATGAAGGTCCTGGTCTTGGGAGCAAACGACGATTTCATAGTGGTAGAATTCTTGTCCTGTAGTATATTATCTATACTGCTATTACCTCCTTGTATATAATTGTGAGTGCAATGATCTGTCTTGATGTCAGAGGTATCGGAAAGTAAAATCCCGTCTTGTTTGTTTCAAAGTCACTACTCACTAGTTACCTTCCATTTTTTCCCATGCCCTCTTATGATACATTCCGTGATTGATGAGTATTATGGTTTTTGTAGGACACTGAGGGACTTAGAGAAACGGGCAGGTTTTATGGAGTGCCTCCTGTTTGTGTTGAAGGTGTTGCACATGACATGATGTTGGATCTCTCATGGGAGAAAGGTGCACAAGTAATCCTCTCATGGCTGCAGGCTTTGGACACCGATCAACATGTGTAATTTTCTTGAATAATAATTCCTATGTCAAACCAGAAACTATTAATCAGCTCTCTTGTAACGAAGATAAAAAAAAAAGAGATGAAAGTTGACTTGCAAACTTTTTTTTACCATGGAAATGTTGCTAAATTGCATATGTGCTAAACTGGATTGTCCTGTAACATTTGTTATATATAAGGAAGATCGATCCCCACGAGCATCCATTAAGGTGTTTATGATACTGTTTAAACTACAAGCCAAATCAAATTAAATCGTATTTATGAGACTGATTTCAGTTTGTGGTTAAAAATATACTCTCTCAGTCCCAACTAGCTTGAGTCGTATTCCTTTCCGGGTCGTTCCAACTAACTTGAGTCATTTCCTTTTTAGGAAACTTTTATTACATACACAAATTTAAATAATATATATTTATATCATCACTTTATATTTTAAACATACATTCAACATACACTCCTTAATTTTTGTGCCGAAAAAAAGTACTCCAAGTTAGTTGGATGGAGGGAGTATAATTTATATATGTATTTCCTTGATGTTAAATATAATATAAATTATAATATTTAATTATTGAAAATATCTTTAAGTTGTTATAATATATCATGCATATATGACCAAATCAATATTGTTATGATTCATATATCAAAATCTAACTAGTTATATAACAATATAATAATATAGCTAGTTATAAGTTTTTGAGCATACCCGAAAAGAAATGTATACCGAATTAATATAAGGTACATCAAAAATAAGGTAAGGTATCGGTATGTAAAAATGTCATACCGAAAGTAAGGTAACCGAACTAAAGTATATCGAAAAATATGAAAAGGTAATGATATGAAATTTTCCATATCGAAGATAAATGTAATGTATAGGGTATGTTGGGAATCTTTTTGATGGTATCGATGTTATCCATTTGTTTTGATGATGTTATCGAAATTATATGTGTTTATGTTTAATTTATATATTGATGTTTAGATGTTTACTGTTTTCATAGTTACAGATCGAGTTAACGAGTTGATCTATAAAAAATTGGTATGTGTTTTGTTTATCTTAATAGATTAGAGTTAGACTTAGATAGGCGACATAGTTCAATCGTTATCATCATATCAAGATAAATTTATAGTTTTCCTATCCTCTCTTTAAGTTTCGCTAGTGGCAAGTACATGAGTTGGTTAAGTTATCTCTCGATGTCACTTTTGGGGGTTTGTAACTCGGGTCCGTAATGTAAATACTTAAAGTAAATTAATGAAAAGAAAACACAAAGAAAATAATAGAGAAAACAACTTGACTTGGGATTGACTCGTTGGCTCTTGACTTGTGTCACAATCATTGTTTCAAGAGTTTTCGTTGTGTTTGCACATCGTTGGTTAAAGACAGATGTAGACTAAAGTGATCCATTTTTACTCGTCACGTGCCCCTTAGTCCAACCCAGCATATCATTTCGGTTAAAAAGATAAGAGTTCTCCAATCCCTTACCTCTTGCCCAGGCTCTCACTGATATAACCCGTATGAGGTGCTCATAAATACGCATGATCCACATGTTTAATTAATCATATGAATAAGTAGTTCTTAACAATTAATACCACATAGGAGAATATAAATGCAGAATAATTAAATTTATATCTTCTCCTACGCAACTCATCCGCTTGTGAAGAAACGATTTGAATCGTTAGCTATTGAACATCAATGCACACCGATGGAATTCTTCTCTTGATCTCCCATGATCCGACCTTGGAAACTTCTAACTTATTCCCAAGTTATATACTAGAATATCGTGTGGGAGAATCTATCTAGTAGTTAAGGAGAAACAAGAACGAAAATTGGAGCTTTGAATGCTCAATAATTTTTGAAAAATTAAAGTTAAAACTCTGGGGGGGGGGGGGATTTCTGTAGGGAGAGGAGAGAGAAATCGGCTCCTGCTATGTACTCTTTTTATAGATATTTTGGGCAAGGTTAGGGCTTCTATCATTCAAATTCAAATTTGAATAATTTAAAATTAATTTTGACTTGGTCAAATCCCTAATTTAATTAAAATAATTTCCAAGTCACTTTTGGGGCCGATTAAATTTAATTAATTGTTTGGTCCAATTTAAACTTAAATTAATTAATTTAAATTATTTTGACCTCAAATTAATTACTCTATAGAAATGCAATAAATGTTACTCCTAAGAACTTGGCTTTATCTTGTAGGACAAAGCGAGCTCCTTCTTTTTCTTGGCTTTTGGTTTATGAGCTAAACAGAACCCGACAAAGAAATCTTTTTCCTTAACTTCTTTGTTCTGCAAATCAGCATATTCAACACTTGGGAGTCCTTCTCTTCTTCAAGTGGAGATGGAGTTTCCTCTATTCTAGGATAGCATCATCAATCAATTTGAAAATTTTATTAACAGAAACATCCTCTTCAAGCTCTTCCTGAACCTTTTTCTTCTCTTTTCCTTTCACTGTCTTCTTAGCCTGAGAATTCTTTTGTTTTGGCACAGGTAGAGCGGGCAAAAATAGCCCGAACCCATATGCCCGTCCAAAAGTCCGAAGTTTTGGCTAGGAAAAGGGAGGCCCGAAAAAATAGGTCTAAAAAGCCCGCCCCAAAATAGCCTTGGGCCCGATGGACTTTGGGCTAAAAAGCCCATCGATAATATAGGATAAAATATATTTTTTGTAATTTTTATTTAATTTAATTATCATTATAATATTTATATTTTGTATGACTTTAATAGATAATGAATAAAAGACTTTTAAAGTTTTAATTGTTTATTTTAGAATTGTTATATAATTTAAATCATGATCTTGTGATGTTTATATTTTATATTTTATAATTATTTAGTCATAAATTTATTAATATTTAAAGATGTTAATTGCATAGTTTAATTTTACATTTTAAATGTCAACTTTTCAAAAAGGAAACTTTTTTATTTTAAATAAATTGAATTTTGGGCCCTTCCAGGAAAAAGCCCACCAGTGGGCCTGGGCGGACCTCAAAATTATGAAAAGCCCGGTGGGTCGGGTCGGGCGAGCCCGTCCCGCTACTTTTGCCACCTCTAGACACAGGGACATCCTTCTCTCCCTTTCAATACATGAAAATACTGATTGAGTGGTTAGTATGGAAAATGTGTAATGAAGTTTAAATGGCTTGAGGGGACTTTTTTGTGTGCATTCTACACACCTTTATTCATTGAAAAATGTGTAATGAAGTTTAAATCGCAACCATAGTTTCTAAACACACAATGTCCTGAGCTCATTGAAAAATAAACACATGATAATTTTTGTATATTCTATTGATCTGTCATAATCAAATCACAGATGGCCAGCTGCCAATTAACTTTCTCTCCACGGATATGGCTTTTATCAACCTCAATTTTGTCCAACTCAACTGTTTGTGAGAGATCTTCTACCATATGAACATCATCTGAACAATATCCATCAATAATCGATCGTGAGGAATGAGAAATACTTTGACATTCTTGCTTGTAAGATTTGTCTTAAGAACATGCTTGTTGGGGTTGACTTGTACACTTACAACGAAATCCTGGAGTTCGTATCCATTAATAACCAAATGATCACTTCCAGAATCGTTCAATCGAAAAACATCCTGCACAACATCATTGAGTTGTATCTTCTCGTTGGTTGATTTCTCTTTCCCTGCAACCATCTCCCTTGGAATAACGATGTATACTTTATTCTTCTCCCCATCCTTCGAAACTTGATAAATAATTTGCTCTTGATGTAGAAGTTGAGTGCAGATAAACAAATATCTCTCAAGTCCTTGATGCATGATCGTAGTGAAGACTTAGATATCATCTTAAGTAATGGTATTGTGATGGTAGTAAGGGTGGATGATTTCACCGTTTTGATAGAATTTGGAATAATTGTGCGAAAAAAATTGCATTGTAGAGTTCATGTCATTTGAAAATATGAGGATGCAGAGTAAAGATGATAAATATGGTAAAGAATATAGTAAAAATAAATCGTATCAATTAGTATTATGTCAAAAAGATAAAATTTGATTAAAGGTTAAGATTTTAGCGGGTTGATGACACGTAGTTTTGGTCAAGTGATTATGATTCCGCCATGTCACATATATATTTTGGGTGGGAGATTTGAGAGATTGAGCTGATGCAAGTGGTAATGGTTGTGCATGTTCACCATCTAGTTATCACGTGTTTGCGCACTCAACTTTATCGAGAAATGAGACATGCAACAATCTCTATGCATTAAATGATATATCAGTATATTCGAGTGACTATATCAGTATAGTAAGGGGTGTTCGGTTACATAAGACTAGATTAACCCGTTATTGTTCAAGATTGATTTGACACGAGATTAGTTGAGATTATTTTTGTCATAGAGGGAAGACCAAGACACACAAGTCATGACTAATCCTACATGGCGCGATCTCGGGATTAAGTTACGGACCCTATCTATCCAACTATACAACCTATTATAATTTATCTAAGACTAAATCATGAATATCCATACAAGCGAACACCCCCTAATAGTATAGTTTGTCCTAGTGGATTATCATAATTTCAATCAATGTAAAATATTATAGACTGACGAATTACAAATTCATCAGGTTACCATCAATACTGATAGATACTGAAGTATGTCGGGAAACGTACTGCTATCTCAGTCAATTTGTTCGCTCTGCTAATTTCATAATTGATATATCGATCTTAAAGATCTGCTAAGATGATATGGTATCATCTGAACTTTGCATCCACATCGATATGATAGTGTTGATTATTTGACCTAGTATTATTGATCTTGTAGCATTGATCTAGTTAAGTTGACTTGATGTCAATTTGGAACTTTAGTTTTATTATATTCTTTCATTTTGATATGGTATCATCAATTTGGTAATATCAATCTGATTACATCAGTTTGGTTACATCAGCCTGTTCACACTAAAATTATCATCATATAAATAAAACAATTATATATTTCTTATAAATATTACTTTTACTGCTATGGTCATGTATAACTAAGAAATGATTAAATCATGTCATTTTGATACAAGAAATCTCGAAGTAATGATCTTTATCATATGGATTATTTGAAGTTATAGCTTATCAAATTACTCTATCTGTCCCCCTTATTTAGAACATTTGCTTTTGGTACACAAACTAATATTTAGTTATAATGACTTAGGGAGAGTATTTGTGTTAAAATTTGCTAAATAAAGAAATGTGTATATATAATTACGACAACTCAATAAGGAAAATATGTCTAAATAAGTGGGATGGAGAGAATATGATATAAAATTAATGTATAACCATGGTTTTGGTCAAATTTTAATTATTAGGACTGAACAATCCAAGCTCTCCATTGGGTAATTTAAATCTTGCATCATCCAATGGTTTAGTTAGTATATCTGCTCTTTGAAGGTATGCATGTATCTTTTCTATGAGCTATCATTTTTTCCACGTGATCTCTAATGAAGTGATGTTTGATATCCATGTGTTTGCATCTCTTGTGCAATACTGGGTTTTGAGTTATCACAATCACACTGGAGCTACCACAGTAGATGGGAACCTGACCAATGGTGATCTCATAATCATTTAAATATTGTTTTAAGTCATAAAATCTGAGAAAAACAACTTCATACAACCATATATTCAGTCTCAATGGTTAAAGTTTTTACATAAGTTTGTTTCTTAGAGAACCAGTTGATCCTTTTACTTCCCAAGAACTGACAAGTACCAATGGTTAATTTTCTATCCAATTTTAACATGCAAAATCATACCATGGGGGCTTGATTTAGTCCATATAGTGTCTTCTGAATCTTGGAGACTTTGTTCTCTCCAATTTCCAAACTTGGGAGCTGCTCTACGTATACTTCTTCTTTCAGGATATCATTAAGAAATACACTTTTGACATTCATTCGACATACTTTGAATCTAATGTGTGTTGCATATGCTAGAAAGTGTTTGATAGCTTCAAGTCTAACCACTGCTTCAAAAGTCTCATCAAAGTCAATTCATTCTTCTTGGCAATATCCCTTAGCAACCATTCAAACCTTATTTTGAACTACTTCTCCAATTTGTTGGATCTATTCCTTCTTTCTGTAACACCATTTTGTTGAGGAGTTATGGCTGCTGATGTCTAATGTTCAATTCCTAATTTGACATTGTATCCTGATATCACATTGTTAAGAAATTATGTTCCTTGACATGTTCTATCACATTTGTCTCTTTTTGTGTTATGGGCTTGGTTAGAATAAGTGTTAGAAGCTCCATTATATACCTTTTATGAAATAAGAAAATAACTTAAGTACAATATGAAAATTCATCAGTTATAATTAAACAATATTTCCAACCACTTTGACTTAAAGGTAAGTGAACCAAAAAAATCCATATGTAAAACTTGGAGAGTCATCTCAATTGATGGAGGTTCTTTCAATTTGAAACTAACCCTTGTTTGCTTCACATATTTACAAGCTCCGCATATGTGATCTTTGTTTAACGTCAAGTTTGGTAAACCTTTCACCAAGTTATCTCGAGCTAGTTTTTCATTGTTTTGAAGTTTGAATGGCTCACTCTTTGATGTCATGACCAACTTTGTTCAATGTTTGTTATTGGAAACAAGACATGTATCCGGTGGGTTTTCTTCCCAATTGCAATATAAATGATTGCTTGTCTTCTTCTTTTCATCATGGTTGCTCTATCAAATTTTCTTTTGACCATGAAACGATGCAAACTTAACAGCAAAGTTCTTATCACGCACAATTAGCTTAGTAATAACAAGTTATATTTCAATCATGATACAAATGAAACATTATAATGGAAGTATTACCAACAACTAAAGAATCAGACCCTTTGGTATAACCTTTAAGTTATCACTAAAGGTTATTGTGGACCATTTTGTTCAGTATAATTCGAGATGAGACTTCTTTCATACGTTATGTGTCTTGAGCATCCATTGTCTACAATCCAGCTTGAATACATCTTTACTGCTCCACTCTTTTATTTGTTTGACCTTGCAATAGAATCTAACTTTAAACTAGATCCAGAGACAATAATTAATAGGTTTTTAGGAATCCAAACTTTTCTTATAACTCGTACAGTAGTTAATATTTACCTGATATTTTTCTGTTATAGGAAATGAAATTTTTTCTTCAAAATGTTCCTGAGATAGCTGAAGTGGTTGGTGTTAGAACAAGCTACATGTTCATGAAATACCTTGGGCGGTAAGCCCTTAGTGAATGGATCCGCTATAATGGAGTTTGCCCCTGTGTGCTCTATGGATATTTGTTTACTCTGCACCTTTTATTTCACAACAAGAAACTTGATATCAATGTGCTTTGTTTGACTTGGATGAACTTTTGTTGTGGTCGGAATACATCACTGCAGACTTATTGTCACAATACAACTTGAGCAATCTTTCAACATTTTCCAGAATGTGCAACCCCGTGACAAATTTCTGCAACCATATCACATGGTCTGAAGTCTGATAACATGCTATAAACTATGCCTCCATAGTGGAAGAAGCCACGAGTGTCTGTCTGACACTTTTCCATGGCACAACTCCCCCAGCTAGTATAAAGACATATCCAGATGTGGATTTCCTGCTGTCTTGGCATCCAACAAAATCAGAGTCGGAGTATCCAACGACCTCCAAATGATCTAATTTTCTGTAAACTAGCATGTAGTCTTTTATTATCTATAGATATCTCATAACCCTATTAGTCGCTATCCAATGATTCATCTCAGGGTCACTCAAATATATACTTAACATCCCTGCTATGCACGCAATATCCAGACGCGTACACACCTAAGCATACATCAGACTCTCAATTGCCGAAGCATATGGTATGTTCTGCATTTCCTGAATTTCAAAGGTATTTTTAGGGCATTGCTTAAGGCTAAAATTATCTCCTTTAGCAACAGGGTATCTCCTAGTCTACAATCTTGCATCCCAAATCTCTTTAGCACCTTATCGATATAGTTCTTTTGTGATAACCTAAGAACACTCCAAGATCGATCACAGCGTATCTGGATTCCTAATACAAAAGAGGCCTCACCGAGAACTTTCATCTCGAAATGCTCTGACAGGAATATCTTAGTGTCATGCAATAAACCTGTATCGTTTGAGGCAAGCAAAATATCGTCCACATAAAGGACCAGGAACACAAACTTATTCCCACTGAACTTGTGAATTGTGATACACACAATCATCAACTCTATTTATCTCAAAGCCGAACGAGATAATGACCTCATGAAACTTGTGGTACCATTGACAAGAACCTTGTTTGACTCCATAGATGGATTTCTTTAGTTTGCAAACCATACTCTTTGAGTCTCCTAATTCAAAGTTATTCGGTTGCACCATATATATCGTTTCCTCAAAATGAGCAATAAGTGTCATAATTATCCTAAAAGAGTCTTTCGATGAAACCGGAGAGAAAATCTCTGAATAATCAATGTTTTCCTTCTGAGTATAGCCTTTAGCCACAAGACGTGTCTTATACCTCTCCACATTACCACTTGCATCCTTTTTGGTCTTAAAAATCCATTTACAACTAATGGGTTTTGCACCTTCTGGCAACGAGACAAGTTCTCAAACCTTATTGTCTTGCATAGACTTACACTCCTCATTCATGTCATCAATCCACTTTTGGAAGTTTTCATCCTACATGGTTTGACAGAAACTAATAGGATCATTTTCCACCAATCCATTATTTTCCTCAGCTTCCTGAAGGTAAATTTCATAATCCTCAGGAATAGCACTCATTCTTTCTCTAGTTGATCTCCTTAATTGCACTAGTTCTTAAGGTTACTCTTGTGGTTGATGAGTTTGATCATTTAGAATGGGGATATCTTGAATGTTATCATGTTGAGTTTCTGGATCTGCTTCTCGAGTAATGACATGAATAGAAGCATGGGCACTACTAGAAGCAGTAACATGAATCAAGTTTGAATCCTTTTCAAAAGTGACATCCCCAATCTTATTTCTCCCCCAAACTCAACTTTCTCAAAGAATGTAGCATTCCCTTCTCAAATATATTCTTAGTAGTGGGATTGTAAAACTTATAGCCTTAAAAATGCTCATAGTAATCAATGAAATAGCGACTTACTGTTTTGGGGTCCAATTTCTTTTCATGAGGCCTATAAGGCCTAGCCTTAGTTGGACATCCCCAAATATGGAGGTGCTTAAGACTGGGCTTTCGACCAGTCCAAAGCTCATAACATGTTTTTGCAACTGCCTTAATTGGTACACTATTCACTATGTAAGTTGCTTTCTTAAGTCATTCTCCCCAGAGAGACTCACGTAAGGTAGAATGAGCAATCATACTCCTCACCATATCCTTATGAGTCTTATTTCATCTTTCAGACACACCATTCATGCTGGTCAAACCAGGCATTGTGTACTGTGGGACGATTCTGCATTCCTCTAGGAATTTAGCAAAAGGTCATGGACGTTGTTCACCTGAGCTATCATATTGACGTAGTGTTCACCACCATGATCAGATCTAACAATCTTAATCCTTCTGTTGAGTTGACTCTCAACCTCAGCTTTAAAATCCGTGAACACGTCTAAGGACTAATTTTTCTCATGAATAAGATACAGGTAGTCATAACGAGAATAGTCATCTATAAAGGAAATGAAATATTGCTGACCATTCCGAAGGGAAAGGCCCACATATATAAATCAGTATGTATCAATTCCAGGACTTTTGAAGATCTATTCGCACGTAATTTCTTATTCTTTGTCTGTTTTCCCTTGATACAGTCAACACAGACATTAAATCAATGAAATCAAGGGAATCTAAAATGTTAATAATGTTAATAATGATGCTGAATCTAAAATGTCATCTGATTCAACGCACTCAACTCTATTTCTAGAGATGTGACCTAGGTGTATATGCCATAATGATGCTGAATTTTCATTGTTTAACTTTCTTTTAGTACCACGTGATTCAACATGCAAAGTTTCATTAAATGATGCAATTGTTTCCGACAGATATAGGTTGTCGCAAGAATTTAAATAACCAATACCAACAACATTTGAATTAAAAGACAAACTAAACTGATTGTTTCCAAATGAACAATAATATCCAGACTTGTCCAATTAACAAACAGAATTTAAATTTCATCTAAATGACGGTACAACGAAAGTATCTTTCAATTCCAAATAATGACTAGTTCCTAATAACAACCTAAAGTGCCATATTGCTTCCACTTCTACCGACTTTCCATCGCCCACAAAGATGTGTCTTTCAATATAACTTGGCTTTCGGTAGCTCAGGCAATCCTGCAAAGAAATACTTAGGTGAATAATAGCACCAGAATCTATCCGCCAAGTATTTCTCGGTACTGAAGTTAAATTAGCCTCATAACATACCAAAGTGAGAATTGTGTACCTTTCTTAGAACGTCAGGCGTGATATTTCGCACAATCTTTCTTTATGTGATCTGGTTTCCGACAGAAGAAACAACTATGTTCCTTATGTTGTTTCTTTAGGGCCGGTCCTTTAGCAGCTTCGTTATCATAAGGCCTTTTCTTGCCTTTATCCTTAGATGTACTTGCCACATGAGCACTTTCAGTTATCTCATGCTTCAACCTCTCTTCCTCGTGAACACAATGAGAAATGAGCTCATTGAGAGTCCATTTCTCCTTTTGACAGTTATAGATTGTTTTAAACTGATTATACTGATGAGGAAGAGACATTAGAGCCATATGAACAATCAAGTCTTCCGAAAGCTCGATCTTTAGGGCCTTGAGTTTAGAAGAAATATGGAACATCTCCATAATGTACTCCCTAACATTTCCATGACCCTTATACTTCATCGACATCAGTGTCGACAGAAGTGACGTCATCTCGACCTTATCGTTCTTTGCGAAACGCTTTTCGAGCTCGTCAAGGAAAACCTTAGCTGAGGTTATATCCTCATAATCATGACCTCTGAAGGCATCCGAAATGTTGTGCTTCATGATCATCAGACTCATGCGGTTTGAACGATCCCACCTCTCAAATTCCATCTTAGCATCGGGAGTGCTTTCTGCAGTGAGAGGTGCAGGTTGTTCTACCCTGAACGCAAGGTCTAGATCCATACAGCCCAGCACAATCAGCAAGTGTCGTTTCCATTCCTCGAAGTTTGTCCCATTTAGCATGGGTACTTGATTGATGTTAGTTGATATTGAAGGAGCAGATGATGAATTAACTGAAACAGAACAAAAGAAACAAAATAGGATCAAAATTTGCATCAAACATGCACAACACACAATTAAACTTAAGGTTCTAACTAATGTTTCACATGTAATACTCTACAATTGTCACACATTTATCTCCACAGAATGTGTAAATAACTCTATCAAATGTCGATCGATTTTTGGGTCAATCAACAAATGCATGAATTATAGACACAACAATCATATATAGGAATTAGGTACAATAATATACACAAAATCAGTCACTTTTGCGACATTTTGCTTCAATTAAAGCACCTAAACAACACAGTCCAAAGCATATGATTTGTTGGGAGAAGATCCTTAATGCGTGAATTAAAATCTATCTCAAAAGGGAGTAGATTGTTAAGAAATTAATTTCATCTATCACAATATATTTCTTTCCAAATTTACACATCACGAATCATGCTAATAAGGACCAATAAAATGACGTACATATATACTAGATTCTGGAATCGAAAAAAAATTCTTAATGGTGAACATGAATCATGAAATCAACCAACATAATTTTCATGAATTCCTACGTCATGAATTCGTCTATCACAATTCAAAATTCACAAATTATCATATATATATATACACATTGATTATGGTGCGCCTGCTAAAATTTTAAAGGCTATGAAACATAAATTCATGAATTCATATATTTCTTCCCATGAATCTCAGCACATGTTCCACAACTTATGAAGAGCCTGGGTTTGCGTGCATGATCAATCAAAATAATGCCAAAAATAACACAATTAATATTCTGAGTCTCCACAATTATAGAATATATATATGCTCTGTATCGTTTTCCGTGATGGAGGAATGATACATTATAAAAAATAAATACATATTAAGCACACCGACGTTGCTCAATCAAATATCATCGTCACTCCCAATATCTCTTAGTCATTAATCAAATAGGAAAATTCAGCCATACATATAAAATTTGTAGTCGCTAAATTACAAATTTGGTTTTAAAAAATCACGGCTCTAAATCCCCAAAATACAGATTCTCATTGAATCCAATAAATCGAAGAATATCAATTGAAACAAATCAAAGCATCGATAAATTAAAGCCAAATAATTTTCGAATCTCAGAGCTCTCATCCCACTACATTAGATCATAATTTATATAAAGGGGTGAAAATTGTAAACCCTAAATCATGAAACTCTATTACTATTATCTAAGACATTACGTGATTCGAATGCGGAAGCACTAACCAGGATTCATCATTGATTGATTTTGAAAAAGATTCACTTGAGTTGAATCCGGATGGATTTTCCAGAACATCACTCTCTTTTTTGTATCGTCTCTTCTGATGGGGAAGAAAGAACGCGTACAGAGTGTTACGTCTAACTTTTAGGGACCATCCACTATTTATAATTAATTAATTTTAATGTATTTATTAGTCAACTCCTCAATCATTACTAAATACTACTTTAGCTATATACATTTAATTATAATACCAATATACACATTAATATATATGAGTCCATATTAGATTATTGAAATTAATCTAACAGTTGGCACTTGCAGTTAGGGATGTCAATCGGGTTAACCTACTCGATTTCAGGCTAATCCACTCGGATTGTCGGGCTATTCGCTTCGGACTAAATCGGGTTGAAAATTTACAACTCTAATCCTAAACTTTCGATTTTTGGGCTAACCCACCGGGCCAATCGGGTTAGAATATTTATGAAAACGTTTAAAATATATGTATAATTTTTATGATTTTATATTTAAAATATATATATTTGAAAAATATAATAAATAAGATAAAATTTTAAAAATAGTTAAATATTAAAATTAAATGTGAATAAATTTAAAGAGAAAATGTTATTATATCCAAATTGTGTCGTAATTATTTTTTAAGTGATTGATTAATTTATGGGTATGAAAAATACATTTTTTTTTTGCAGGAAAAATCAAATCGTGTCGTAATTATTTTATTTTTCCATTCGGTTAATCGGGCTAACCCACTCGGTTTTCGAGCTAACCCTATCGAGTTCGGATTGATTTTGATCCGACCCATTCGAGCTAAAAAATGTGCCGGGTCATAAGTTTTCAACCCTAACCCTCTTCGGTTTCGAGTTGGTCTTCGGGCCAACCCGCACTTTTGGGCCAAATTGACATCCCTAGGTGCAGTGCATGGCAAATCAATTATTATTTACTAAACTTATGCCTACAAGCAAGACCGTCATATCTGCTCTAGTCTTCAAATTGATAAGTCGAGTGAACTTAAAGCGCAAGGTATCTAGAGTTATATCCCTATTGCTTCTAACTTGTGTTTGTATTTTCTTAAATGTGGTTTCTTGTTCCTTTAAGATGATTCCAGTTAAGCCGATTTCCTCTTGCTCTCTCTGTTCTGATTTTTAATTCCATGTGGCCAGCATGCTATTATTGTTTTTATTTAAATTAGAAAGCTTGCTTCTACTCCTTTACCAACGTTGAGATTAGAATTTCTATCATCATCATAGCGGAATGCCATTGACATTTAGAGAATGGTTACAAGAGAAACACCCACTTGACGATGCTTGTTCCTAGCTGTGTTCTCTAGCATTGCCTTCTCAATGAACTTTTGCCATATTCAGTTAATGCCTTTGGGCAATATCTCTGTTGTTTGGAAATGCTGCAGTTTTAAGTTTCAATCATCTTATAGTTATAGCTACATTAGCATTTCTGTAGACATATGAGCATACATTAGATTTTATGAAACAAGACAATGTAAATAATGATTTTGTGATAAGGCGTCAGCGATCAAATGATTCCATGATGGGTTTTGCCTTGGCATATGAGTACACAAACATATTGATTTGCCTATTCTGATGATATGCTTCTCTGCTTAAAATTACATTTACTGATGAGTTTAATTTTCTAATAGGTGAGGGGGCTGACTGAGAAGGAGGAACTAGTTTTGCGGCTTGAAAAGCAATATCCAGGGGATGTTGGTGTCATTGCAGCTTTCTTGTTTAATTATGTGAAACTTAAATCTGGCGAAGCCCTATATTTGGGTGCAAATGAACCTCATGCATATTTACAAGGTGAATGTGTTGAGTGCATGGCAACGTCGGATAATGTCGTACGAGCTGGTCTTACCCCAAAGAAACTCGACGTGCAAACTCTATGTTCCATACTCACGTATAAACAGGTAACAAGTAACAACTTTATCATTGTGTGTACCATCCATTCATAACTTGTAGCAGCATCTGCAGTTTATTTAGTAGTAAAGTAAATAGACTTTCATTTTGTTCATGTATCAAATTTTATCTTGCAGGGTTTCCCAGAAATTCTTCGTGGAGTTCCTTCAAATCCATATACAGTTAAATATCAGCCGCCTTTCGATGAATTTGAGGTAGATCAGTGTATTCTTCCGCAAGGAGCATCGACTGTATTTCCTGCTATTCCTGGTCCTTCATTATTTCTAGTGGTGAAAGGAAGAGGAGCAGTTTGTGAAGAGTTAGTTGGTGAAGGAGACGTGCTGTTTACACCTGCAAACACCCAGATCACTGTTGCAACGACTTCAGGCTTGAGTTTGTACAGAGCAGGAGTTAGCAGCAGGTTTTTCAAGTAATCTATTCAAAGTAGCTAATAGCTCAAGTTAGTGGGAATTCTTTTTTCACCTTTTCTGCTCTCTGTGTATTGTTATACTTATAATGTACTGATTCTTGTACACAGATCTCATACACATGATTATAATCTAAAAGTGCATATCCCAACTTGGTTCACTGTATGTATCTCAGAAATGAATACACACGCAATTTTTTGTCTTCCATTCATTGCTGGTCATTCTACTTTATGTCGGAAATTGGGGAAAACAAGAATGGAAATTAAAACCATACAAAATACTAAAAGTTTATTAAAAAGTGAAGAATGCATCCACGTTTTCTGTAACACCACTTGCTGAAGAAAAATGCTTCTCTACAATGATTTTATCATCTACATTTTCACTAATTAGGTACAAATAAACTGTACCTGTATTTTTAGATGACATTCTAGGACATTTTTTAAAGTAAATTCTCCAAGATTGGTCACAAGTTTTCATTCAAGATGTGATAGATAATTCTGTAACTAAGTTGTCAGATGATAAGTGATAATTTCTAATGAAAAACCAAATCAAGTAACGTGTTCTGCATGAAAAATATCATAGACAGAGAATAAAACATTAAAACTTCACCAACTAACAACAGGGATGAAGCAATGTCTTAATTCTAATAACTAAACCTCCAAAAGATGCTTTAAGATAGAAATTTAACAGTTTTGGTAAAAAAAAAAAAAAAAAAAAGGAGCACAGTCCAATTTACTTTGTCAAAACTTTAATGAGAATGCTTTCAGGCTTCGGTATTGGGAAATTCAAAGACAACATCTCTCCCAGATAGCTTCCTGTAGACTCCAGAGAACGTCTCCAGCTTGTTCTCTGTGTCATTCTTTGCCTTGGGATCCAAGAAAACCTATAAAGCATACAAAAAGTACAATATAAAAAATAAGGTCATTGGTTTTTACATTCTATGTAAAGGGACGGATTCTGGTGCAACAAGTCACCTTCATGATTTTTGAGCCATCAAGTCTGTATCTGATTCGTTTGCCAACTATCTCAGCTGGATAAACTACATCCTCGAGCATGGCTTCATGAACAGAAGTGAGTGTACGGGTTCTAGGCCTTTGGGCAGCAGATCCTTTCTTTGGTGGGCGTACAATCCTTCTAGTAGCAATGATAACAACTTCCTGCGTTTATAAGAGAAACAATAAGAAAAGAAAAAAAGTCGCCGATTGAACCCAAGGGAACGAAATCTACACAACTGTCATGTTCGAAGATTGGAAAATGTAAAATCTGGTTAGAATCCAAATAACAATTGATAATTTTAAGCAAAACAAAAGCATTCTACAATAAAGCAAAGCAAAATTTACAAGATGCAAACCATTATTACCTTTCCGCTGAACTTCTTCTCAAGTTCTCTAACAAGCCTTGAATGAATTTTGCGGAATGCTTTTCTTAATCTGTAGGGTACATGGATAACCACAGCCTTCTTGCCTCCAGAAACATCAATTTGCCTAATGAAAATTGACAATCAATTAGTGGTTGATCAAATGCAGTATACATATATCCACGCTATTCGGGACCTACAAGGCAGAGTTGATGTAAAGATCCTTCAAGTCGCTCTTAATGTCACCACTGGTATTCTCCAAATCGAACAATGCCTATGAATAATAAAATTAAAAGAACTCTTTATAAGCACATCATGAACTTTACATATTGAAAAGTAAAGAAAATATCAGCTTTAATAGCACATTACCTGCCCTACACTTTGCTCGAACTCGGTGATCTCACCATCCTTGTCCTTGTGAATCTTTTGATTAGCAGTAAACATTTTGGCGCCTACACCAAACAGAGACTTAATCATATAAAAAAAAATTGCATCAGAAAGTGAATGAACCTAGTAACATAACACAAAACAGAATCTGATGGCCAAAAAAAGCTTAAACACTGTCGTGTAATGAAAATAACAGCGAAATGTATCAGGTTACTTTTTTCTCCATAACATAACATGAATCTATTAAATCAAAATAATACTCCCTCCATCCCACCTCAGTTGTCCACTTTGCTTTCGGATCGCAAACAAATACACCCTTTATTATCTTCTTAATTTACCTCTTTCACATACTTCTTTCACCTACTTCATTCATCTTTTTCTTCTTTTGCCTACTTCTTTCACCTACTTTATTACCATTAACTCCCTCTATTACACCTTTATTCTTTCCTTTTTAGGAAATGGGACAAGTGAAGGGGCACCCTTATTTGGTAAGTGAGACAACTCACCTGGGACGGAGGGAGTACTAAGTTACTAACACATATTAAATCAGATCACCAATCCACAAATAATTTCCAACTCCTGTCCCATGATGAAATCTAGAAATAACAATGGACCATCACCAACTACTTAAAACTCATATAATCTCATCAATTAAAGTATATGTCAGCACGAAAACCCTCCATGAACAAACTGATAGGCCAATAATTACATCTACTCACCAGACATACCCAAGAAATATTCTTAAACATAAATGTTGCCACCAGAAATGAGTTTTAAACTGGCCGAAAATCCATACAGCAATTGGCAAAGAAAATTAGGTAATTTCTATGAACAGGGAATGGAACTGAAGATAACAAGACGCATGAATCGTAGGTCGAACTTCTAAAAATTATATCACAAATTTAATATAAGAAATTCACGACGGATAACAATGGGAGATATGAATAACCAGAATGAGATATAGTACCTTGTTGGAACCGGAAAATAATCTCTACGGCGCCGGAAGGACTAGGCGATATATGCAAGGAGTATTGAACGAGTGTAATGTAGGCTGAAAACGGAGAGGTTTTTAAAGTTTGCTACTATGAAAACCCTAGCGAACAACGGCTGGGATGTTGAGACTGAATAATGGGCATATCGTGACCGTTGGCATGGAATGGATAAATGGATTATCCGGATTATCAACCCGACCCAATTAATAGTGCTTTACCAGGTCTTTGGAAATACTAAAACATTGATATTTATTTATTGAGCCCAATATACTTGGGCCTCGTGTGGTATGTTACATCGAGTAGTACAAAATAAAACAAAAGTAAGATAAATATTAGAGAATCGATGAGATAATTATGACGTAGAGTGTTTGGTACACATGATTAAAAAGTGTAGGAGTGTTTGGTCGGCATGATTGAAAATTGGGTTAATTGCATCTAAATTCAAAAATAAAATTATAATTTTTTATTTTTTCTCATGACTTTTTATTTTGACAAATTAATTTATAAACTCAATATTTTTTTGATTTTTTTCATGATATTATATTTTTTTTGACAAAATTAATGTGGTATTTTAATTAATTATATAAAATAAATAAAAAATACATGTGTGTTATAATTCAAAACGCTATCATTTCATAAAATGTGTAATGATATTGTTTTATTAAAAATGCATCGTCATTTCTCGGTATCCTTAATCTATTTATCTCGATTTCTCGCTCTCCTCCTTATTATGTATATCTATCTCATTTTCAATTTATCTATCGTCTACTATAATTGGAGATGTTGTATATTTCATCTCTTTTCTGATTTATTCAACTTGTTTTTCAATATTGTCACGTTGAATTTAAATTGCTACATTAACTTTAATTTAGAATTAATTTAATTTTATGGCAAAAATCAAAAGGAACATCAAGTTCATGGATTAATTCGCCAAAATAAAATGTTATAATAAAAAATCCAAAATCACAAAAAAGTTTCTGAATCTAGACAATTAACCCTTAAAAATTATCCTCCCTCTCTCATTTCATTAAAACCATTAATGAAATGGGACAGGAGAAATATGTTATTTGATAACTTTAACTTTTTTTTAGATAAAATTCTAAAATTATTTTTTTGTTCTTAATATAAAATTGAAATTAACAAGAACCTAATGACTAATCTATAGTATATGCATTGGGGCTCTATTTTTGGGGTTTGGTGTAATTTTTATAATATTTTGAAATGTTTTTTTGTGGGGTTTGCAGATTGTTTGGAGTTTTGTAAAAGATTTTATGATGGAAGTCTCTTAATTTTAGGTCTCATGTACTTAATTTTTATTTTTATATTTTTTAATTCGAAAAATAAATTAAATTCAAAAATAAATAAATTAAACATAAATTAAAAATATTACATTTTGGAGAAATTAAATTAATTTAAATTCAAAAATAAAATTACATTAATTTAAATTTGAAAATAAAATACAATAAATTAACAAACTAAAAAAATCTATTACTACATAAAAGTAGAATCATTGCAATGCAATTTTCCGCTCAATATATACTTTATCCCACCTAAAATTGCATGTTCTATGCAGAGCAACTTTTCTTATATTCTTTATCCCGTCTAAAATTGCATGTTCTATGTAGAGCAACTTTTCTTATTTCTTGCTAATGCATTATTAATAATTTTGTTGGGAAATGTTTGAACTCTTCAAGACAAGTGTGATTACTATCACTAGGTCAACACACACATCGTAATTAATTTTTTTTTTTGATACATTTACATTCCCAAAAAGTAATATACCATTTCCAATGCAATATTTATTTTTTAATAAATATCTCATGCCTAAACGAAAACTCATCAATATTTAATATCTATATGCCTATAAATATTCAAACATTAAAAATGAAAATGTAATAGTTTGATATTAGTAATTATTTACAAAATATTACTGATATTATTCAATACTTAATAGAAAACTAACCTTTGTTCTTAAATACATATTATGGTCCATGGGTTTGATACCGCTAATGAAAATGTTCGATCGAGCTGCTAGAAAGACAGGTCATGCGCGAACAAAAAATAGACGAATAGAGTTATAACAAATACTCCCTCCGTCCCACGAAACTAGTCCCCTATTATATTGAAATGAGTGTAGTATTATAATTAAAGGGGACTACTTTGTGGGACGGAGGGAGTAAAAGAGACTTCATTTATAATTTTTGATGAGAATATAAATTTTAGTTGAAAACCTATGGGTGGACCGCTTCATGTTTAATCAAGATCAAAAAACTCGCTTGAGAAAATACTAAAAATCAAGCTAGACCCGGATTCTGGAACTTTATCACAATAAGTCTTTGGGAAGGTTACTACAGGCGATCATCTTACATATTCAGTTCCAAAAATAAATAGCACAATCATCACTTCATAGACACACTGCTAATAATATCTACATAATCTGGAGAATAATTTGAAGAAGAAAAAAAACAGATACAACATAGCCAGTCTTTTCATCATCGCAACACAGCTTCTCGCACTATATGCAATAAATACGTGTAATTTCTAAGTCTTAATTAGAACTAACAAAAAGAGCAAGAGATTAAACCTATTGCTGCAGAGCTAGCTCCTCATCGCGTGAGCTCCCAGTTGACAAAACTTAAAAATGAACGTAATCCTTCAATGCTAAATGTGAATCCTGCATCAGAAAAGAAAGAATGACCAACGCGTAGATGTGTAATGAATTTTGAAATTTAGCTATCTATTCAATCCAAATAATTGAATTAATATGTACATCTAAACACCAAATAAAGAGAATTTGATCATGAACAACATCTTCGCGCTACAAATATTACCGAAAATTAATCGCAAACAAAAATTTATTCTAATATTTAATGAAATTCTCAATAGTAAAAAAAGGATGAAAAAATTTATATTTTTCAAATTTTCATGCATGTGATATAATTATATATTACATTTACATTGTTCATCTTATTCTCTAAATTCTTACTTTGATATTAAAAAAATAAAAATTATTAAAATGTATAACTTTTTTATTCGTACACAACTACACAAGTGATGTTTTGTATTTTAAATTGTCAAATAGTATCAATTGCATTATAACACATGATTAGGGGTGTCACGGTAAAGTATAGCTTACTATAATTGTCATCCATTATACCTTATCTGTCACGCCTCCAAATTCCGAAGGACAGTTTAATTGGGGCGTGACTGCGGGGTGTGATAAAAGCAACTAGAACAAAATGAATAATTTTGGAAGACAACCAAACCTGAACCGAAATTTGAAGTTACATGAGTAAAAATACTGTTTTTAAAAGCTCTGGTTCATGAAGTCAAGCTATAAACATTAAACACTATCAAAGAGTGTTGCAACGGAAGACTTAATTTGGAAACACATATATGAAGATATGCGTTCGTACTCTGAATAAAACATCTGACAGCCAAGCAACTCTTCTCAGCACCGCCGCCAAAGCCACCTGTCTCAACCTGCAAGTATTTGGAAACACAAGCAGGGCTGAGTATTGGAATACTCAGTGGGTTATGCCGAAAACCGTCATAATTATCTTTTTGTCATGCATCACAGTATAACACAAGGGTTTTCCGTGAAATAACTTGTGTATACTAAACATTCTTTTCTTTCATCAACATTTGGGTGCACCCCCATTTCTTTCATTTCTGTATTATCCATATCTGTAACTACGCTGGGGAAGAAGGCCTTCTTCCGCAAACGCATCCCTTCACCGGAACCGGCCTAGTGGGCTCACAGTCCACGGCTTCTGTGTACACTAACCTTGACCAACACATGGCTCAAGATCCGATCAATTACATACGTTGGCAAGCCAACACAGATAGACATCACACATAAAACACAAATAATTTTATGCATGACAATCATTCATTCAACTTGCACTTTTATAATTATGCTTTAATACAGCAAAAATATAGTTTGTAGTAAAACCCACCTGATTTCCAAGTGGTTGAGTTTCTACTGCTTTACTTTCTCGTTCATCGGTCTCCTCCTCACGCTTGACCTTCAGGTAACAAGCTAACTTATAAAAAGATTCGAGTCTTAAAGGAAATAACTTCTATTCTACTCCTAGCTCGAATTCATTAACTTTTCAACTCTTAGGCTTTTAGGGTTTTCAACACTGTTCCTCGACTCTTAAGTCTCGGCTTAAATGATTCTGGGAAAACCCTAATTCATTTACTTATAACGTACGTCTTATAAAGAGTACTAACAAGGAGGGAATTATGAGGTTTGAAACATAATGCGGTCGAAAAATCGACATGACCTCTACGTTCATTCAACTTATCCCTCGTTTAATCAAAACGAGTAAACCAACTAACACGCATCAACATTGCCCCATTCAACTCTCTCTCTCGAGTGAGGACTCCGTTCCTCCACTCGAACATATCCCAACTCAATCTCAAATCGTAACAACAACAACAAATCAATATTTCAAACATTTCAACATTTCCACTTTTCAAACATTTCCACCTGCGCAGTGCGAGTTAAACTCGATTTTGAACGTTCAAAATTACTTCAAAAATTCTAAATTTCGAGATATAAGTTCAAGACATTTAAAGGAACAACTTTCATTTAGGAAATATTTTCAAAATCATTGCAGAAAAATTCATAAAAATTCGGGAATCAATCCCCTGTTTCACGTTTGAAATACAACGTTGAAAACTGCGCAGTCTAGGTTCGTTCCACTTTTGGGCACTCAAACGTACTCCGAAAATTCTGAAATTTCACAGGAACGTTATAGACACGTAAAATTCTGAAATTTCACAGGAACGTTATAGACACGTTATAAACCATCTTCAAATTCGAAATAAAAATTTTTTAAAAAAATCGGCCAAAACTGCCCTGTTTTTCCCGTTTCGATTCGTTCGTCGACAAACACGTCTCTACTTTCGATTATCATGCTCTTATGGATTCATAACACAATTAAAACATCTTTTCTATCAAGAACACCTCAACCTCATCAAGAACACTCCAAAACCGAAAATGGCAAGAACAAAAGCATGGTTCGATCGTAAATTTTATTCGATTTCTATGTTCTCTAACATCATACGAAAATAATTAACAAGGCTCGATAAAAATCGAACGATTCCTACCCATAACTTAGAGAGGGCTGTCGAATTTTGGGGTGAAAAAGAGGTGGGGAAATCTCAAATTTTAAAGCATAAAAAGGAAGCTTAGATCGATACCTTTCACAATCCGAAGACGGGTTTACAAATCGAAGCTCGTTTGATACTTCAACTTTCAATTTCTTCCTCCCCAATGGAGGTTCCCTCTTCTCCCTCAATTCTCTCTCAACTCTCTTACGTGAAGAATAAAGAAGGAGAAGAAGAAGAAAGAAAGAAGAAAGAAGGAAGAAGGTGACTTGGTTCAATGTGGACCAAGGTAAAATGATAGGTTAGGATTAAAAGTTGGTCACTTTAATCAAACCCGATATAATAACGTACTAATAGTCCGGGTTCTCGACTTCTCGATAAAATAATGTTCTCGGAAACATTCCGAAATATCACGGCTCTCTTAGAAAAACATTCCGGACTTAACTTTAAAAGATAATAAAATTATCTTGTCTCGTTCAAAAACGATGAATAGTGATTTCTCGATAAATACATCATTCTTCCGAAAGTCAGAATTATTAACTTTTCACCTTATCTCCGTATCGTAAAATAATTGAATGGAAAAACAGATGCTGCTTCGATACGAGTTCTCGAACTTAAATTATGACGATAAACGTCAAACCGAATTTTCTCGGTTTCTTTCTCGATTTCAGAAATTTCTGAAGTGACTTTTAACTCACATTAGGAGTTCTATTCTTTAATACGAGTCTTTAAACTTTCAACGGATTTTGAATCCCTCGTTTATTCAAAAATTTTTATTTTATTCGGGTTTTTAATTATCGGGGTATTACATTATCTTTACCTTTGGTATGAAAATTTTCATACTGTTACCTTACCATAATTTTTGGTATTACCTTAGTTCGGTATACCTTACTTTCGTGTATGACATTTTTACTTACATATATCTTACCTTCTTTTCGGCATATATCTTACCTTACTTCGGTATACCTTTCTTTTACGGTATACCGAAACTCATTTATTTAAAACATGTGAATACATACAAAAATATAATGAACATAACCTTAAACAACATCTAACATATACAAAAACATACTAAGTATTATCTTTAATAACAAAATTTCAAGATTAACCATTAATATCAGATAATTAATTTATAAAGATATTAACTAACTATATTATTATATTTTTATATAGATGTTTAGCCTAAATTGTGTACAATCTAGGTTCTAGAAAATAATACGAGGTCGATTGCACGTGGCAAGCTAACCCCGGTTAAATCTCGATGGAAAGCTTAACAGAGCGGCTCTAATCATAAGTGTTATTAAAACAAGAAAAGAGAAATTCTAAACACTCTAACCAAGATAAATGGGAGGAACAAGAAATAAAATGAAAAAAATAAACAGAATTAAAAAGTGGATTCGGGATTGAAGGGCCTAGAGTTCGGAAAACCTACAATTAATCAAATCATGCTCCTCTACTCATGTTATTGTTCGTTCATCAAGGACTTCCTAAAAGTTAGTCTAATTAGTCACTTACGTATCCATAATTAGATGACAATCATAACTCTCGTATTAGATTAACCCTAATAAGAATTTCTCAATTACGAACAACTATGCAAAGTTAATTAATAATTTCCTAAACTAGATTATAGTATCTAGGGTTTTAGAGAAGGAAAATATGAAAAGGGATAAAAAAAAGTTTGGTTGAAATCTGTAAAAACAAGTATAAATAGTCTAAAATCGTGTCTTAAAATCGCGCCCAGCAGCCACTGGGATGGGCATACTGTCTCGCCAGCTGGAGGGGCCCAGCGACCACTGGGATGGGCATACTGTCTGTCCAGCGCTGCTTCCCCAGCGATCCCTGGGGGTCCAGCGACAGCTGGCCCCCAGGTTCTGTTCCGTTACGTGTTTTAGCTTCTTTTCGCACTTTTGGCTTACTCCAGTGTACTCCTCGGCTCACTCCGCTTTGCTCGACTTTGCACACATGGTATAATTGATATCTACTTAGCTCCAATTCATCCTTATTCTCACCATCCTACACCAAACACAAGAACAAAGGAAATCAGTGTAAAACGAACTAAAAAGACACGAAAATAAAACAAACTAATTACTAGACTTAACGAAACAAAGACTAAAAACACACCAAAAATAAGATAAATAATAGATAACTAGATTTAGGTATATAAATTATAATTAATTTGATAATGTATGCATGATATGTTATAACAAATTAAATATATTTTTATTGTTATAAATTATAATATATTTAATATCAAACAAATGTAGTCATGTGATCATATAAAACACATATATAGCTAAAACATACTTTTGTATTATAATTATCTTTATGTTATTGTAATTAGTTGTATAATTATTTAAATTGATATGCCCATTTTAGATAAATTTAGTAAGAATCATTTAGTTATGTAAAAAAAACATATGTTATAGTTTTATCATTATTATTTAAAATAATTATTATAAATTTTTGTTGAATCTTTTTTATTATGAATTAACACACATATTCTAGTAATTTATCTAAATATTCATTAATTATGATTCATAATTTATGAATAAATTTGTTTGTTATCATTTTGTTTAGTATGTTTTTGTTACATTCTCAGTTGTGGTTTCGTCATGTTTAGACTTTAGGTTATGTTGATTTCATCTCTTTTTAGTTCGTTTTTACGCTGATATTGGTGTTTCCGTATTTTGATGTAAGGAGATAGAAGGAGGAAATACTGGAGCTAGAAGGGATGTTTTGAGCATCACACGTGCAAAGCCAAGAGAAGCGGGTCAA
The DNA here is from genome assembly GCA_026898415.1 of Leonotis leonurus. NCBI lineage: Eukaryota > Viridiplantae > Streptophyta > Magnoliopsida > Lamiales > Lamiaceae > Leonotis > Leonotis leonurus. Next base: position 427,966 of record JAPKLX010000081.1, read on the forward strand.
GTCAAAGCATGCACAAGAAGAGAAGTCGAAGAGATGGAACAAACAGGAACCCCAAAGGCCGCTGGAACCCCAACGCCCGCTGGGGTGCAGCTGCAGAGAATGGGAGAGCATAGAGGCCAGCGGCCGCTGGCTCTGCAGAGATTGCGCACCAGAGACTCAAGGCCAGCGACCACTGGCTTCCCAGCGGCCGCTGGCTGGCAGTTATGAGCGGGTTTTAAATTCTTTTTGGTGTCATTTTCAGACTCTCCAACTCTTGTACTAAAAAATATTGCTCTCAAACACTAGTTTTACTTATTTTCTTAAGGTAGATTAGTAGTTTGCCTGAGATGAAGGATTGAGGGCGAGTTCAGCTCTCAATCCGTGACTCAATCTTTTTAAGCATGTTTAATTCTTATTTTGATTGTTCTATGGATTGACTGCCTTCCTCTCCCTAGGTTTAGAATCTCTTTTAATTCTTTATTGATTGCTCTTCGATTCATGCTTATTGATTTAACTCGTGCTTGTTTAATTGAAACGCTTGATCACAGTTTTGATTTATCGTTTATTGGTTGAGATCGAGAGATGATTCCAATATAGACCTAAGGTTAAATCAAACAATGATTCCAAATAGGAAACATAGGAATCATATTCGTGGTTGTTATTGATTTTCCTATTGTGTAATTCGAATACGTAAGTTAGAATTAAAGCTTAGTTGTCGAATACAAAAGTTAGTAATTAAGAAACTTTAGGAAGTCATTAATTAGCTTCGGATCATTGTTTGTAGTTGAGGAACTTCTATTAGGGTAATCTAATGCGAGAGTTTTGATTGTTGTCTAATTGAGAAGACGTAAGTGATTAGTTAGACTAACTTTTAGGAAGTCCTTGATGAACGAACAATAGCATGAGTAGAGGAACATGATTTAATTAATTGTAGGTTTTTTGAATTCTAGGCTCTTCAATCCCGAATCCACCTTTTTATTTTGTTTATTGTTTTCGTTTTATTTCTTGTTCCTCCTATTTATCTTTGTTAGAGTGTTTAGGATTTTCATTTTCTTGTTTTAATTACACTTAGGATTAGAGCTGCCCTATTAAGCTTTCCATCGAGATCCGACCGGAGTTAGCTTGCCACATGCAATCGACCTCGTAATAATTTGCGAGAACCTAGAGTACACACTTTAGGATAAACACATTCAAATCCAATATATATACAGATAATATTATAAATATAGTATATTTAGTTAGATATATACCAAAATAACGGTATATACCATTTTTTTCGATATATACCGCAGTACGGTATATGACGGTATACCTCGATATTTGAAAAAATCATCCTTTACCTTACTAAAAAGTTCAGTACTGTATTATACCTTAGCAAAAATTTTGATATACCTTATATTCGATATTTTACGGTATTTTTCGGTACAATATACCATTTTTTCTGTAAATTTTGACAGCCCTAAACATGATTGTGGTTGAAGTAGTAGTAATTTTCATTGCTTTTCATATTTCATGTGTTCTTTTATGTAATAATTTGGTTATTAATTTATTATTTTGTTAGTATATTTTTCATTAACATATTAAGAAGTTATAAGAGGTGATACAATCATCAAATGGAGATCTTAATTTTAAAGATTTCAAATATTGTGATTGTTGAAAAATATTTGTCACATGATTAGAACTAGTTTCAAATGAAATGAATATACATATACACAACACATTGATCATTAGTATATAAAAATAATATTTAAAATTTGAATTTATAATAACTAAATGTAGATTAATGAAATTTTATTGATTAGTCAATATTTTTGCAGCATTGCGTTTTATTGGAAATGAAAATTTTATGTTACTTTTTAAAATAAAATTGAGATTTTTTTCTTTATTTCATAGTACAAGTGTGGTCTTTTGAACTTGAATTTGAAATCTTAAATCTTAATATTCAACACTAATATCGTATATATATACATATGAGATGGTTATAATATAATTAATTATCTATGTAATTTGAATTATATATAATTTATGAATTAAAAATCATTACATTACAAATATGGGGTGGTTAACTATATTAATTCAATTTAAATAAATTTAAACCATCAATTTAACAAAAGAAATATGTCAAGTTTAATTTTAATTAAAACATTTAAATTAATTATATTTAATTCATTCATCATATATATTATTTCATATGATGTAAATTATTAATTAATTTTCAACCATATAAAATAAAATATTACTTATTATATTACGCAGCGCAACACGTGAAAATAAATCTAATTACTCTAAATAACTTAATCGACCGTAAATTTCTTCGATTAAATCATGTTCAAGTACGTCATGAGCACGCCTATCATGAAGGGATATTGAAAGCTCCATGTACTCCTTAAATTTATTGTTGACACCGTGAGTTGATTCTTCATTTTGGAGTTGAGGAGTTTGATTCGGTCTTGGGTACCCAATTAGTCGTGTGTGAACCTTCATCTTCAATGATCATGTTATGCATAATAATGTAAGCATACATGATGTTGTTTAAATTTTCACTCAAAGGCTCGCCGAACCTTATATAATTTCCCACCAAGATTAGAGTGTTTGACGTCTTTGCGTGTTGCTTCTTGCATAACCTTAAAACGAGCTCGTTTCTTGTCGGTGGGCATATGCAATGATTTCACAAATGTCAAACAAGATCGGTAGGCATCGTCGGCTAGATAATGACTCATGTTGTATTGTGTGTTGTTAACCATGAAGGACACACGAGGTGCTTTCCCGTCTAGGGCGTCGTTAAATACAGGAGAATGGTTGAGCACGCATATGTCGTACGTCAATCCAACGACGCCAAAGAAAGTGTGTCATATCCATAGATCTTGAGATGCAATTACTTCGAGCATGATCGTTGGGTAACACCGCGACACGTCATCGAAAAATTCTTCCACACCTAATGCATGTGGTCAATGCTATCGAGCATGATGTGGAAGTCGTGCTTCTCTTCGTGAAGCTCCAATAGACGTTGAACATCATCTTGGTTGGGTCACCTTAAATATTGAGGTCCAAAGGCCTCAACAATGACACAACATAAATTTTTGAGGCATCGGATGCCCGTTAACTCGAAGATCGAAGATCGAAGATACTCGTCGTATTGATTTGCAGCTCCTCCATTTGCAAGTTGTCTTATTGCAACCATGCATTTTTGTAATTTCATGAACCCCTGATGTCTGATAGCACTCGTATGATGTTGAAAATACTCTTCACGATTCTCAAACGTTTGGACAATGCGGAGAAATAAGGATCTCTACATACAAAAACGACGCCGAAAAACATTGGCTCCCAAAGTTGGACTTGTTTAGCCTCTTTTTGTTCGTCTAAACTTGTATTTTCTGTATCTTTATTCGTGCTATTTTCCTTCGATTGCATGATGTTTTGGCTCGATTTATGTTTCAGGATCACGAGCTTAGACGAGTGTTGAAGTTGAAAAAGAGATGAGAAAAGATCGAGAAATGATGAAGGAGTGAAGAATAGTGCCAAGAGCATTAGTCAGCGGTCGCGTAGCCCTAAGCGACCGTTGAGTAGGCATCGTGCGCCAGAGCCACAACTGAGCCAGCGCGTGGGAGGCCAGGACGCCAGGGTCAGCGGTCGCTGACCACCCGGCTGACACGGGCCTGGCACAACGGCGCTCTCGTGGGACACGGAACCACCCGTCAGCGGTCGATGACCACTAAGCGGCCACTGACCTCACTCTCGGCTATATATGCTAGGCGAACCAATTGCGCTAAACTAAAATATTATGTTGGTTTTGCACAATCTAACTATTGCGTTGTTAACCAGTTGCAGCAAAACCAACAGACGAAGAAAATTCCAGCACAAGGACAACAACCCCATCAAGTGTAAGCAGTGTTCGTTCTAAAAGATGGTAAAGTGGTGGAAACCAAGATGGAGATGAGGTCCCAAGGCAAAATCGATAAGGTCCTCTTTCATTCCATCCAATCAAAATTCCATTCCATCCACAAATTCACCCAAATCCCTAAACCCTTCTTCCATCCCTATTTTTTCCCACCAAGTGTTTGCTTAAATTCATATGGGGAGAAAGAGATCCAAGACGAGTAAGGTGGCACAATCTAGCCGACACGGAGAGGATGACGAGGAATTTCACCCCGTTCATGACCACATTCCGACATCGGGTGCACCATTCCTGATTTACAACAATCAAGAGGGTACACTTTACACTCGTTTTACTACTCTTGATCTTACACTTCCTCGCACTTTAGATTGAGACCTTTTATCTAGCTTAGATATTGCTTATAAAATAACTCGTTATTTGAAGAATCTTGGTATGGACAAACACGCTAGGTTAGAAATTGATTGCTATCGAGAATTAGGACTTGAATTTCTTACTACGTTTGATGTTGCTTCCGATTTCAAGTCCTTTAAATTTCGTTATCAAGGTATTTTTCATACTGTGACCACTGCTATGATGAAATCCATCTTTGGATTTCCTACTTTGGGGCTCCATCGGGTGCCCCCGTAATTTAACTCGAATCAGCGTGGTTTGAGCTGACAGGTTTTCATAACTGGGCATTGGGAGAAATGTCCAGTGGCTTTCTACGGGACCTCGAGATCGGCGTCCTACACAAGTTCATTGCCTATTCTATCTCGGGCAATGAACAAGCTAACAAGGTGAACATGGTGGAGTGCTTCTTACTCCATTGCCATTAAGAAGATGAAGATTTGCCTCTTATCATTTATCTTCGAGGCTATTCAGTCCATCCAATGACAAAAGCGGGGCCATGCTTCACTTCTTCACCTTGCTACTCCCTTAGCCATGCACCTCAAGCTTATCGGTGCCAATGACCATCCACACAATGAGCCACTCCTCATAAAGTACATCGACATCACCGAGTTGAGAGGTGCACCATTCGCCCTCTCCCATACCGAGTTGGTGCCTCAAGAGAGGCAGAATTCTGTGCGGCGTTATCTAAACGCCCAAGTAGCAGCCCGGACATCTAATGCATCCGAGGAGCTGGGAGATGCCCACATGGAGGATAATGAGAAGGCTCAGTCTGAGCATGAGGAGGACGAGCAAGCCGAGGACGAGGCCCGACGCCACTTGGCTAGGCTATGACCCCGTGGACACCACTGGCGGAACCGAGTGAGGTACCCAATCTCAATGGGGTACCCAATCACAATGGGGCGAACAATCACAATGGGGTGCCCAATTTCAATGGGGCACCCAACCTCAATGGAACGCCCAATGGGAGCAGTTCATGTCCGAAGTCACCACAGGCATACGCGAGATACGATCTAACATCCGCGATCTTCACACTCGCCTCGACACTCATCAACATCAATGGGAAGCTCAACAAAGGGAGATGGAGGAGCAGAACCGCCTACTCCGTGAGATGCAACAACAATGGTCCTCTTGGACCCTTGGCGGCGCACCCACCCACCCTCCTCCCAACCAACAGTGAGCCTTTGTCTCACCGTTGAGGTATCTTTATTGCTTTATTTTTCTTTTCATGTGAGTATGTGATTGACTAACCTTTGTTTTTTCCCTTTTTAGTGTTCATTTTCAGGTTTTATTCCCGTTTTGTTACTCCGAATGCCGCATTTCAGGGACATTTTCTCTATCCATACTCTTTAGATCTTTACTTTCCGCAATGAGGGCATTGCTCTATCTTTGTAGGGGGAGGGGTGTCTTTTTCATGCATGCATTCGTCGTCTTGTTTTAGTGTCTTTTAGTATGCAAAAGTTTGATTGTGCTAGAGCTACTTTGTCTTGATACATCGTGGGTGAATCGAGGCATGACATATGTTTTAGATGAGATATGATTTGAGAACCTTGATTGATTTTAATTGATTTATGTTGTGAAATGTAGATGAACTAGGAATGTGTGGAACATTATGACCAGATTATGGATCTTAGTAGAATGATTAAAATAGTGATGCATGATGATATAAATTGATTGATTCAATTGGCTAGTTGTTTATGACCACTTGTTGCGTATCCATGTTTATATTAATTGAACTTTGTCAAGAGGTCTCTGCTCCTATGGGAACCATGAGCACGGGAAACCACGTGAGGATACATTAGGGAACCCCTAACTGTTCACACCTCGCGACAATGACCATATAACTTGACATTGCTCTAAGTAATTTTCTTAAGTTCTTGAAAAATAGGAATGCACAAGGATTCTACCCTGCTCTCTTAATCACAAATCCAAATTTATAAAAGAGATGGGTATGGAAAACCACACCGTGAAAACCCGAACATTCAGAGTACTCACCCGGTGAACTTTGTCCTTAATTTTCCTCATGTTGAAAGAAAAAAAAGAAAAGAGAAAGATACGCTATTAAGATGGATAAAAACTCTAGCCAGTTATGTGATCTCAATAACATCTTGTGCATCATTATTTTATGTTGTTCGAATTAATTATTATCTAGTCTAAATGGTCTACTTTCTTCTATGATCTCTATGTGACGTGACATAATGATATGAAGTTCAATTTTAGAATGATTTGGAGTCTTATCAAGAACGCATGTCGTGAATAGATTTTTTTTCTCTAGCGATGGTTTAGACTAAGTTATGCTTGAGGACAAACAAAGTTTTGTGTGTGGAGTGGTTGTTTAGCCTCTTTTTGTTCTTCTAAACTTGTGTTTTCCGTATCTTTATTCGTGTTATTTTCCCTCGATTGCATGATTTTTTGGCTCGATTTATGTTTCATTTTATGTTTCAGGATCACGAGTCTAGACGAGTGTTGATGTTGGAAAAGAGATGAGAAAAGATTGAGAAATGACGAAGGAGTGAAGAATAGTGCTGAGAGCACTAGTCAGCGGTCGCGTAGCCCTAAGAGACCGCTGACTTGACATTGTGCGCCACGGCCAAGCCACAGCCGAGGCAATGCGCGGGATGCCAGGATGTTGTTTGACCAAAAACGTATATTAAACTGTAGTACGTGGCGTTGTTTAGACCAGACCCACTGTCCGATAAAGGGACTCAGTATCGGGCACGAGGAATATTTCCAGCCAATATACTTCCAGTTTATTTTAAAGTCGACCCGAATGTCATATCTCAAAGGAAGGCTATGCAGGGCTATCAATCATTAGTACTAAAATGCAAAGAATAAAATCCTAAACACTCTAATTAGGATGAGATAGAAGAACTCTAAACTAAGATGTAAAGCAATAAACGGGGGTCCACAAGTGATTGAAGTCTAGGATAAAGATTATCTCTAATCTATGTCAATGCTTACCCAATCGAACCAAATCTTTAATAGGTTTTCCCTAAGTTGATTAGCCAATAACTTTCGTATTCTTGAAACTAATCCGTGTCTAGCACTTTCGTGTATAGATCACACTTAGAGTAACACTAATCAAGATATGATTACCTATTTTACGTTTCCGATTAATAGGCTAGGTTGTTTGATTATAAATGAGACATAGAATAATTCATTTCGATCCATTCCATATCTTAGAGTTGCACATGGTGATCAAGCATGAAAAACTTTTAAGCACGAATCAAACAACCATTTCAAAGATCGAATCAAATCATTAAGTGAAAGATTGGGATAATCAACCATATATAAGAACTTAGCCAACCATATTGAAGCAAATCCATAGAAAGATTCATTGAAGATAACTTACTAAGAATCCACAATTCGGTTGCTAAATCCCTTCAATCCTTGGATACCCCAAGGCACTAAACTAAGAAAAATAGTAAGAACAAGTGTTTGAGAACTATTCTTCAAGTTACAAAGGTTGGGACCTCCAAAAATACGCCCAAGAACTACTTAAAATTCGTCCATAACTAATTGCCAGCGGTCGCTGGCTACAGCCTTCTGACCCACTGCTGCAGCACAGGCCCAGCGACCGCTGGCCTATATAAAATACGAAATTTTTGAAAATACCAAATTGAAGCTTGTCTCGATAGGAATCCGTAGCCGCAGACGGATTCGAATTCGGAGTTGTAACGAAGGAGAACGAGCCAAAACAAAATTGTTGCGCATTGCGCAACAATTTTGCATATGGCCATGCACCCGCGTTCTTTCTCCTCTCGTTTTTTGCCCATATCTCCTAGTAAGCTCCCATCCGCTTTCTTCGGCTTCGTTCGTCTTAGTATATTCAACATTTATGGCATCATTTAAGCTTCTATTCCACCTCCTACATCCAAAACACGAAACAAAGAACCCGGCGTAAAAACGAACAATAACACAACACTAAACAAAGAACCAACATACAAAACATGACAAAAAAATATATTAAAATACGACCAAAACACGACAAAAACATACTAAACAACTCCCCCACACTTAATCATTTGCTTGTCCTCAAGCAAAATCTAACAACCAAGCATTGACATACATCAAGAACCAACACATAAGCCCAACACCATTCACATCACATAACCAAAATTAGACTAAGCTCAATTCCCAACGTATTCGGTCACTCGAATAAGAAGTGATGTTGCCCATTACTAAGTTCATCAATATGCATATGATCACGATATACACACATCTCACATCCCCCTCTCGTTCATATGTCAAATTCCCCTTTATTAAAGTCATTCGAGCTTTTTTTTTTGTATGCCCTTCTAGCGTTTATTAATAATTTTTTTTTGAAGAGTTAATACTCTTGTTATTTTTTTTTTGTTCGACCTTAAACGTGTGTTAAACTGTAGTACGTGGCGTTGTTAAGTCCAGACCCACTGTCCGATAAAGGGAATCAGTATCGGGCACGAGGAATGTTTCCAGCCAATATACTTCCAGTTATTATATTTAAGTCGACCCGAATGTCGTATCTCAACGGAAGGCTATGCAGGACTATCAATTATTAGTACTAACATGCAGATAATGTAATCCTAAACATTCTAATAAGGGTAAGATAGAATAATTCTAAACTAATACGAAAAAGCAATAAACAAGGGGTCCACAAGCGATTGAAGTGTAGGGTAAAGATCGTCTCCAATCTAGGTTAATGCTTATCCGATCAAACCAAATCTTTAATAGATTTCCCGTAAGTTGATTAGCCAATAACTTCAGTATTCCTAAACTAATCCATGACTAGCACTTTCGTGTATAGATCACACTCTAATGACTTCCGTATTCTTAAGCTAATCCGTGTCTAGCACTTTCGTGTATAGAACACACTTAGAGTAACTCTAATCAAGAAGTGATTACCTATTTACGTTTCCGATTTATAGGTTAGGTTGTTTGATTATAAATGAGACATAGAATAATTCATATCAATCCATTCCACATCATAGAGTTGCACATGGTGATCAAGCATGAAAAACTCTTAAGCACGGATCAAACAACCATAAAGAAGATCAGATTAAAGCATCAAACCATAGAATAGAAACAATCACACCCTAGATAAGAATTTAACCAGCCAAATTGAAAAGCAAATCCATAGTAAGAGTTATCTTCATAAACTTACTAAGAATTCACCGTTTGGTAGCCAAATTCCTTCAATCCTTGGATACCCCAAGGATCTAAACTAAAAATCAGTAAAAACAAGTGTTTTGGGAACTGTTCTACAGGTTACAAGGTTAGGGAATGAAAAAAACTCTTCTGAAAATACGCCTAGGAACACTTTAAAACGCACACATAACTGCTGGCCAGCGGTCGCTGGCTATAGCATTCTGTCTCTCAGCGGGTAGCTGCGATCGCTGGCTGCGTGGTTCTGCCTTCGCTTGATTCTGCAGCCCAGCTATCGCTGGCTGCCCTTTTCAGCTCCTTGTTGTATTCTTCTCTATCCCGTTCCATGCTCGTATGCTCCTTCTTTGCCCGGCTTTGCTCCAACGGCTTTTCCAGCACTTCCAACTCAGATTCATCTTCTTTCACTCCATCCTACATAATACACATAAAAACAAGAATCGGCATAACACGAACGATAAAATAATACGAAACAAAAGATAAATATATAAAACACGATAAAACGACACACAAAAACATAACTAAAAACCTACTAAACAGACGCCAGGGTCAGCGGTCGCTGATCACCCGACTGACTCGGGCCTAGCACAACGGCCCTCGCGTGGGACACGGAACCATCCAGGTCAGCGGTCGCTGACCCCTAAGCGGCCGCTGACCTCACTTCTCGGCTATATATGCTCGACAAGTTTCTCATTCGAAGAACATCACTTTTGGCTCGTATTCCAAGACTCTTTCCAACGCCACTTTTTAGCATTATCTTTAGATGTTTTTACTTCATAGTTTAACACATCTTGACCTAGATTCGAAGGTCGAGACTTTGATTTCTAGTTAGTTCTCTTTAGTTTTAGATTTCGTACTCGAAGGTTAGCCGATTGCAACATTCCGTTCGTGTTTCGTTTCCAGAATTCTTTTTGTGATTCAGACTTCTTCAAGTTATTAATCAAGGTTATTTCTCTTTTATTATTCTGGCTTTCGTTGTTGATTTAATTTCTTCAATTGTTTATGCTTCCTGTTACTTATCTCGTTTACAATTTCCAATTTACTTTACGCATTCTTGTTGATTTCGAATTTCAAGTTACTTGTTTTCTTTCGAATTCGCATCTCGATTTCTTAGATAGATATTTTGTTTACTCGTTGCTTTTTATTAGATTGGGTTTAATTTACGTTTCTTATTTATATTCTTCGCCTAGTTATAGAATCTCCAACAAATCGTTTTTATTGCTTTCTTGAACAAAGAATCGAATTGTCCTGTTAAGTCTTTCTTGAGAATACGACTTGGGTTGGCTTATCATTGCTAGATGACCTCATTTTAAATTACGAGCGACTCGAAACAATTTTAGTCGAAATAGGACTCTCGGTCCCTATGTACATAAGTTTTTTTCTTCTTATGTACATGTCATTCGACAAAGAAACACGTAGAAGTCAGAAAGAAAGACTTTCAGTAACACTTATTCCAACAACACTCTTATGGATATCGTTGGAAGACATGCCACAATTTAGCAAGAAATAGGTTAGGTGGAAAACAATAGGCTCCAACAAGAGAAAATGCTTGGTCTTTTCTGGGAACATATGCCGACGATCGATCCAAGTCTCATACGAGATCATATGCAGGTTATACAGAATCAAATTCAAGCCCTCAAAAACTGAAAGAAGGCTCTCCTCGGGAGGAGGGTGTGTTGGTGGATGCATGATACTCACGGCCTACCTCCAAAAAATATATGCTACTTCGATAAATTTTTCAACAATTTCATCAACGGATGAACGAATGAAGAAGACATTTTGAAGAAAAATTATGAAATGGAAGAAAATACATATGAAGAGATTGGATAATTTAAATAATAAGTTGTGAAATGAATAATCAAATGGGTTATATATAGGTAAAAATCAAAAAAAATAAAATCGTATAACCTAGCCCAAATCCTCTATAACTAGAGGATTTGGTTGTCCCCTACAACACATCATGCACGAAATTTACCTCCCCAAGTAGTGGTTTTTCGGCCATCTCCTCTATGGGCATAGTCCGGCAGTGACAGAGGGAGCATGGGGCATTGGGGGTAAAAGTGTACCCCCATTATTTTTTTATAATTATTAGTATTGTTATATTATTAGTATTGTTTTTTTTTTTTTTAGTTTTGCACCTCCAATTAAATAGCCACTTCAAATCAATTCAATTTATCAAGTTCATCATACCACAATCATTTGTCTTTTGCCTATTTAAATTAATTCATTCTTCCCAATTGAAATACAAATACACCACACATTATTTTGGTCTAGTCTTTATTTTTTCTTTCACAAATTGCGAGCAAGCAATATTAAATAAAAAGCAAGACAAATTGCAACTATTCAAGATTTGGTTTTAAGGTAATTACTTGTGGGCTATTACAAAAATATATCTGGTTAATGAGAGTGTTGTCTATTAAAGGGCGGTTATAGACCACAGTCAGCCACCTGTTGTGTATTTTATTATAGAACACAGACAAAACGTCTGTTGTCTATTAGATTATAGACCACAGGTCATCGCCTGTTATCTATAATAGAATAGACAACACAATATCAAACAACAAAGAGTTGTATGTTGTCTATCTAAAAATGCACAACAATAATTATTTGTGATATATTATAAATATCATATTATGTGTATTTAAAAATATTCAACAATTTATGCATAGGGTCTATTTAGATATAAAATCCATATAATAATTCAAAATTATATAAATAAAATGTTCATGCATATAACAAAATGCTTTCAAATAATAGTAAAAAAAATAATACTAATACCAAAACATCAATTATACATGTTAATTTCGTCTAACAATCTTTCAAATCATAATCCAAATTCTTAAAACTAAAATTTTCGATAGACAAAAATAATATGCTAATTTGTTTTGATGAAATACAAAGTTGTATTTTCATCTCTATAACCATCCATGCAACATCACAACTTCAACTACCTTTAATCTGCATTACCAAAATACAATGCAACATAAAAATAATAATATTTACAACTTCAAAAATATTATAGAAAATTAAAATGACTATATATATCATATTACCATCATTTTCAATAAAATCATACACAAATTCGGCCCACTTCATACGAACTTCGTCAATTTTCTTATTCATGTAATTTTTTTTAAAACTAATAATGAAACAAAAAAATATATATATCAATATACTAAAAAAGTAAACTTATAATAAAATGTGAATTTACGACCAATTAACCGCGTACTTAGTGAAAGAGAAGTGTCAACTCCGCAAGCTATAAAATATAACTCTCATTTGTTTCAAAAATCTCCATATAATAGTAAGTCAAATAATACATTAAATTAAGGCATCTCCCCTCGATCAAATGACGAACATGATACTATAGTGATGGACAATTGAACAAACTTAACTCCTGCAAATGAATATCATTTAATATCTACTCCAAGAAACAAATTTTTAAATTAAAAGAGACTCTAACTGCTTGAGCAAATTTTCAAGATTCTCCAATAAATCAAAGAACTAATGTACTTGTTTAAACATCATGCAATTAGTAAAAAAATCTTGACTTAACTTTTCACAAGTACTTTTGCATAAACAAAAGAAAATTAGAGTATTCACCTGAATTTCCAAAAGCTTATGTTATAGCATAAGTTTCTATCCCACCTTCAACACAATTATGAATGAGTTATGCTACATGTACTATGCATAATTTGTTATCCCTAACTATGGGCTGAAGCTTAGGAAGTACTTTTATTTTTATATTGTTGGTTACACTTGAGACTAGTAGATTAAAAGCTAAGCCATTAGAGGAGAGTATTGTCAAAGTTTGATACTTAATGATTTCAACAAGCACTAGTTTACTTTGGTTAAAAAATGTGCAGGTGATCAAAGTAATATTTACGAGATTGACAAGGAATTTGGTCCCTTCAACATTGATGGTCAGATAAGCAATGTCATATCCCCAACTGATGAGTTTTGAAATCTACAACCAACCATTTGCAAGTGGAGAGCTTGTTCAACAAGATGCACCAATCGAACAATAAAATTAAGAAGTTAAATGAAAGCATACCTGCATCTGCATGCATGCTTTTTCACCTAAGTTTCAATTCAAATAGCTAAGGAGACTGCAAAAAGAGACTCAATAATAGTTCATTTAAGTCTCATATATATATCAGACATCATTTCACATATACTGATATTATATATATGTAGCAAGATTAGCTAAATGTATATATTAGGAAATAATATTAATTTTCTTTATTAATTATGTCATTTTTCATTGATATATTTTACATATAAACAAGAACGTTACACATATAAATTAAGATTACTACTCAAAATATTAATTAGTTAAGACATGTATACCCCAGTATGAGGAGCGAGGATTAATGTGTCGGAGCCATGGCAGCAGTTGGCAATAGACTTCTTCATTCTTTGGTCAAAATCATTTCTTATATTGGCCTTCAAATTTGTATATATTCATTCCACTCAAAATTAGTGCATTAATTAATTTCTAATAGTGCACTATGTAATATTAATAACATTAAAGAATAAGAAATGAAAGAGTAAAGAAAACAAACATAGCAATAAAAGAAAAGCTGACTATCCATATTGAGAAAGTTATTTCATTAATTGTATCAATCGGTACCATGCAGTAGCTGAAGCTTTACACATATATATAGTGGGCAAAAGACAAATCCTGATTCAATGGAATAAAGCATATTCTCTTATAACCAATAGTAATGCAACACCTAGCCTAGTCTAGATCATTCTACAACACTCTCCCTTCTTGCTGACTAGGTAGGCTATTCTTTTGACCAATCAATCCAAGTGGTGAGTCACCATGCTCGGCTGTAACTCCTTGCTCAAGGTTTCATGTTGTTGTAGCTCCATGCATGATATTGCATGCTGCATGAATGGTGGTATTGCCAATATCCCCTGCAATTCGAGCGAGGCAAAAGAGAGACCAAGAAGCATGTTCTTGAGCCGAGCGAAGGATTGAAGACTCAAAGGCTTGGTTAAAATGTCAGCCACTTGATCCAAGGTCGGAACATGACATATCTGAACAAATTTAGCAGCAAATTTTTCTCGTACGAAATGAATATCCAACTCAATGTGTTTGGTACGAGCATGCAAAATAGGATTTGAAGCTAAAGAGATGGTGCTGGAATTATCCAACCATATAGTTGGCACACCAGAAAGAGGGATTCCAAGCTCATGAAATAAAAAAGTAAACCACCTAATGTCGGTAACAGTGTGAGCCAAACTTCGATATTCAGCCTCGGTGCTAGAACGAGAGACAACACATTATTTCTTTGAAGCCCATGAAATAAGATTACCACCAAAATAAATTAACATGCCGGAAGTAGAGCGTCGATCATCAATGTCGGAAGTCCAATCCGAATCTGAAAAACCAACCAAGTTAAATTGACCCGTTCGAGCTAGGTGAAGCCCATGATCAAGTGTTCCAGCAATATAGTGAAGAATACGCTTCACTGCACGCCAATGTGTGTCCAAAGGATTTGACATGTACTGACTAACTTTGTTGATGGCAAAGGAGATATCAGGACGAGTGATGGTTAGATATTACAGACCACCAACAATGCTTCGGTATTCTTTTGGATTGACCAAGGGGCTGCCGTTAAACTTGGACAAGGAAGGCGTGGAAACCATGGTTGTAGAACATACCTTGGCACTAACCATGTTGTATTTGGAGAGTAAATCAGAAGCATATTTCTTTTGATGAATGTGTAGCCCCTGTGTGGTACGTGTGATTTCTAGTCCAAGAAAATGATGAACTAACCCCAGGTTTTTAAGAGAGAAGACCTTGCTTAAGGCAGCGATGGTGGACTAAATGTGGGAAGAGGAAGAACCCGTAATGAAGATATCATCCACGTAAACCAAAAGATAGATAGGGGCAGTGGATGTGTTCTTGAAGAAGAGAGAATGGTCGGCTCGTGACTGAATGAAACCTAAGCAAAGAAGAGCAGCTCAAAAGGTAAAAAATCAAGAGCGAGAGGCTTGTTTCAAGCCATAAATGGCTTTATGGAGTTTGCAAACCATAGGAGAAGCACCGAGAACTTCAAACCCAGGGGGTTGGCGCATGTATATGGTATCTTGTAATACACCATTCAAGAAGGCATTATCAATATCAAGGTGTGTGACACCCCAGTTTTTCTGAACAACCAAAGTAAGGATTGTTCGGATGGTAGCAGACTTAATGACGGGACTAAAGGTCTCGGTAAAGTCAAACCCAGGTTCTTGTGTGTAACCTTGGGTGACTAAGCGAGCCTTATATCGAGCAATGGAGCAATCTACATGATGTTTAAGCTTAAACACCCATTTACACCCTATAGCATGTGTGCCATGAGGGGGAACAGTGAGAGACCATGTATGATTTTTATGAAGAGCTTGCAACTCATTTAGCATTGCTTGCTTCCAAGGTGGGTCGGTGACAGTTTTGGGCTTGACATGAAGAAAATTATCAAGAGGAGAATGAGTAAGGAGAACCTTAGGCATAAAGATACCTGCTTTGCCCCTGGTTATCATATGGTGATCAGGTTTGGGGTGAGTGTTTAGCTCGTTTATGGTGTGTTTTTAGTTCATGTTTAGTTGTGTTTAGTTTTTAGTTTGATTTGATTTTGCGTCTCTTTAGTTGGTGTTTACGCCGATTTTGTTGCACTTGTGTTGAATGTAGGATGACAAGAAGAGGAGTTGATCGGAGCTTAAATGATGCCAAAAATGCCGAAGATGCTAAGCCGAACGAAGTCAAGAAAATCGAACGGGATCTTGTTAGGACTAACGGGAAAAAGACGAGAGGAGAAAGAACGCGAGAGCATGGCCATATGCAGAATTATTACGTCTTGCGCAATAATTTTGTTTTGGCTCGTTCTCCTTCGTTACAACTCCGAATTTGGATCTGTTTGCGGCTACGGAATCCTATCGAGACGAGATTCAATTCTGTGTTTTTTAAAAATTTCTTATTCTGCACAAGCCAGTGGTCGCTGGGTTTCCAACGGTTGTTGGGCATGTGCTGCAGCAGCGGACAAAGAGTGCAAGCAAGCGACCGCTGGCTGGCAGTTAATAACGGGGTTTTAAGCCCTTTTCAGGCCATTTTTCAATGGGCAACTCCCATATCTTGTAAGAACTCAATATAAAAACATTAGAACTTTCTCTTAGAAGTAGGTTGCTTGTACTTTTGCACCTTGGAAGAAGGAATTAAGGTGGAGATTGACTTCTCCAACCTAGTAGTGTAATCGAAGTGAGTTTCGTATTTAGTTTCTTGCTTGTGATTATATGAATGGATTGAAGTAGTTGAATCTCCACTAGGATCGATTTCTTTTGGATTATTGATGTTATTGTTACTCATGCTTGTTATTTGGATTTTGTTTATCATATTGTATTGATTGATTACATTTACAATTCCGTAGACATAGGGTGAGGTTGAGAGACGAACCTTGTGTCGGACTAAGGTCCAATCAACTTCGGTTATAATCGGTGACTTAATAATCGAGAATTCATATACTATCTTGAGTTCTTAATTGTGTGGCTATATGGGAAAGTCATAAGTCACGATTTAATTATTAAATACGAAAATGCATAGTTAGATAAAACTTAAGAGCTTTAGAAGGGCAAGTGAATGCATGAGTAGTTGTAGCATGAGATGATCCACATGAATATCGTATCCTAGAACCTTAATTCCTAATTACCGTTGTTATTTTACTTATTTTCCTCTTGATAGAATGTTTAGGACTTATTAATGTTTAATCTCTAGTACTCGAACTAGGAAGCCCTGTTAAAGTCTTCCTTGAGATACTACTTAGAGTCAGCTTACTACGAACTATAGGCCTCTGTTTTATATGTTTTTGGTCTCGTTTCTAATATGCTTTTGGTCTTCAAATGCTTAGTTTTATTGTTCGAGTTGATGCTTTGGTCTTCCTTATGCTACATTGTAGGTGAGAATCAACAAAAATGACTTCCGATAGTTCAATAAAGGAAACGAGACCAAAAGACGAAGAAAAGGGCAAAAAGTGCACTTTGGCCGAAGATGGACCTAGCGAGCGCTAGGACCCCAGCGCTCGCTAGGATGAAAGGCGTGTGCAGGCAGAACAGGGGCCTAGCGACCGCTACCCCCCCAGCGGTCGCTACCCCTTGACGCTGGAAGAGCAATCGGAGAGTCACGCTAGCGAGCGCTACCCCCTAGCGCTCGCTAGCCCGACGGATGTTCCTTCTCCTATTTAAACCTCCACGCGTGATTTTCAACAGATACTTCATCTTCCTTCACGTTTTGTACTTCTAGTTTAGGGTTTACACCACGAGAAAAAACACTTTATCTTAGTTTTTCTTTAATTGTTCGTTCCTTTCGATTCGAAGTTATGGATTCGTTCGTGATTCAAACCCGGAGTACTTTAATGCATTATCTTTCTTTTTAATTCGTGAGTTCTTTTACTGCTTTCTTTATTGCTTTATGATTTATTCCCTTTCTGCTCTTCTCTTGATTAATCTTCAATTCATTAATACAAACCTTTCAATCATGTTGATTAATCAATTCAAGGCATGTTTAAATTCAGTTTCTTTAATTCTTCGTTCTTAGATTTAGGATTTAAGTGCTTTAATAATTTTCGCCTAGTTAATTCGTATTTTAAATTCTTTTATTTAATTCGCCTAGATAATTAATTAGATTAAAAACTCAAAACCCTTCATTTTAATTGCTTTCTGTTCTGCAACATAGATAAAGCCCTGTTTAGCCTTCCTTGAGAATACGACTTAGGATCAACTTACCTCTTTACAACGAATTCGTACTCTTGCGAACTAGTTTATTTAATAAATTGTAAGTATATTGGCTGGAAAAATTCCACATGCCCGATACTGAATCCCTTTATCGGACAGTGGGTCTGGTCTAAACAACGCCATGTACCCTTTAGACACACGTTTTTTAAGTTGAACAGTGAGGAGTAGGAGGAGATGAAGTAGGGGATAAAGAATCAGTATGACCAGAATTGGTATGAGTATGAGGCAGGTTAACAGATTGAGAAGGGGGAGGAGATGGGGAATTTGAAATACCAGACTCAGGAATAGGAAAAGAAGTAGATAAAGAATCATCTGAGGTGGAAGGAGAAAACAGAAGGGAAAAGAGTGGAGTAAAGGAACACACTCTCATCAAACAGAATATCTCGTGTAACCAACACTTTTCCAGAGGGTAAAATGACTTTGTATCCATTGTGATGTGGACTATAGCTAAGAAACACCCTAGAAGTGGACCTAGGCTCTAGTTTGCGACGATTCTGAGATAAGGGTAGCAAAGGCAGCCAAAGATCCTTAAATAAGAGTAATCAGGCTTTTGTTTAAACAACTTTTCAAGTGGAGATAGATAGTGTATGGTCTTAGTGGGTAGCCTATTAATAAGAAAAATTGTTGTAGCAAATGCATCGTTCCAAAAATGTAAAGGTAGGCCAGATTGGAAAAGAAGTGATAAGTCCATCTCAACAATATGCCTATGTTTTCTTTCAGTTAACCCATTTTTTTAGGGTGTATAAGGATAACAAATTTGGTGATGGATACTATTTTGCAAGAAAAAAGAAGTGAGACTTCGATATTCACCCCCCCCCCCCCCCACTCCCCCCCAGTCAGTTTGAATGGCTTTGATTTTGTGATTGAGTTGTGTTTCACCAAGGCTTTTATAATGCAAGAACACATCATGGACTTCACTTTTGGTTTTCAAGAGATAGATTCAAACATACCTAGTAGAAGTGTCTATAAAACTCCCATAATAAGAGAAACCATTTGAACTTATGATGGGAGTTAGACCCCAAATATCACTGTGAATAAGTTCCAAGGGAGTGTGGTAAAGAGTGACAGATTCATTATAAGGTAACCTGTGCATTTTTGCATATACACACGGTTAGCATAACTTAGAAGTTTTCATTTCATGAAACGAGAGATTACAAGAATGAAGGGCCTTCTTAACTATATCAACATGAAAATGGCTCATACGACTATGCTAGTCTTCTAAACTAAGGACAGTAGAAGTAGAAGAAAAAGCAGTAAATGGTTGAGAAGAAGACTGATGTCGTTAATGAAGATTGGAAAGACTATGAGGTGCAGGAACATAAGAAGAGGTGGGATGAAGATGAAACTGATAGAGACCATCTTTAAGGAAACCCTTGAGGAGTGTATCCTTGGTATCCTGATCCTTCACAATACAACAAGTAGGGTGAAATTCAAGGAAGACCTTATTGTCACGAACAAACTGAGACACACTCAAGAGGTTTTTAGTAATGTGAGGGACATGTAAAAGATTGTTAAGGATGAAAGATTTAGAGGTGTAAGGATTGGAGAGTAGGCCAGTACTTATGTGAGAAATGTTAACCCCATGGACATTCCCCATTTGCAACTTTGTAGGACCTTGATAGTCTGTGGCAGAGTTAAGGTTGGACAGATCGTTGGAGACATGTTTTGTGGCGCCGGAGCCTGGATACCAAGTATGTTCACCATTATAATCTGAGATATCATAGTGAGAAGAGGCAGTGTTGACAGATGGTGGTGTGGAAGAGAACTGGGCCATATATGCTCCTGGTTTGTATTGAGAGAAATTGCCAGAGGTTGAACCTTGACTCTGTGACTGTTGTGGCTGATTTTATTGTGTGGGACAAAGTTTTGATCGAATCTATACTAACATCTATCAACCGTATGCCCTCGGATGTAGCAGACTTGACAAGTAGGCTTGTTCCCCATATTTCTTCATCGTCCTCTACCACCATTAAAGCCTCATCTTCTTCCCCAATTGCCATTATAACCTCATCTCCCTTTGTAATTTGAGTTGTTTCCTTTTTGAGCATTAGTTTGTGTCGCATAGTTGAGGGAAGGTTGGGAGCCATCTGAGTTGGGAGGAGCTATCTTGGTTGCTCCAGTCTGTTTTCAAAACTAAGAAACAAAGAGTGAACATCCATAGCAGACCAAGAATCAATCCTTGAGCTAATGGTAACAACTACAGAATCATAGTCATTACTGAGACCATTTAGAATGTGCATTATTTGGTCTTCATCTGAAACTTGATGACCGACGGAGTTAAGTAAGTCACAACACGTTTTAACCTTGGACAAGTATTCGGTCATGCTCATGTTCTCCTTCCTGAGAGTTTGTAGCTGCAACTTGTATTGCATCACCTTGGCTTTGGACTGGTTGGCAAAGTTAGTCTCTAGGGCACTCCATATTGAGGCTACTTGTTGTAAGTCCCACAACAAGTATCATTATACTTTTTGTGAGAGAAGATTGGATCTAGGCACAAAGAACTTGATCTTGTCTCTCCCAAAATATATAGTCTGGATTCATGGACCTGCAAATGGTTTCTCCTTTCTTTTCTTCAACCCACATAGATGGTGGCTGAGTGAAACAAATGAGGAATCCTTCAAGACCATAGCCTCGAACTATGGCCAGGATTTGATGTCGCCAAATTAAATAATTTGTATCCTTAAGTTTTGCAGGAATGGGTATATTGTTAAGAAAAACAATGGGAGTTGTGTTTGTGGTGTGGCTCTCATTGTGTACTGATCCTTGCGTTGATCCACTCATTTTTGGCATGGTAAAAAGTATCTAGAGACAGGTTGGATCACTTGCTCTGATACCATGAAAGAGTAAAGAAAACAAACATAGCAATAAAAGAAACGTTGACTATCCATATTGAGAAAGCCATTTCATTAATTGTATCAATTGTTACCATGCAGTAGTTGAAGATTTACACATATATATAGTGGGCAAAAGACAACTCCTGATTTTATGGAATAAAGCATATTCTCTTATAACCAATAGTAATGCAACACCTAGCCTAGTCTAGATCATTCTACAACACTCTCCCTTCTTGCCGACTAGGTAGGCTATTCTTTTGACCAATCAATCCATGTGGTGAGTCACCATGCTCGGCTATAACTCCTTGTTCAAGGTTGCATGTTGTTGTAGCTCCATGCATGATATTGCATGCTGCATGAATGGTGGTATTGCAAATAAGAAAAAACTTCGATTGGCTGCTTCAGCCGTGAGTTCTCTTCAGCAGGGCCAACACGATAGTGGCCTAGCGGGGTGGCCACCGTGCAGACTAATGGCGATTCCGCTACGCCGTATGGTGGCACTTCAGTGATTTTACAGGAAGAATACGACGAGCGGTGGCAACGAGGCGGTCACGCAGCATCTATTTTCCTTGAATTTCTGGAGTAGAGAGGGGCATATTTTCAGAAATAGAAATAGAAATTTGGGGCTTTAGCAATAGGAAACTTTTTTTGGTCGAAACGAAAGTAGATGAGACAATTTCCGGGAGAAATATGGCTTGAATTCCAGTTTTTGCCAGAAAATTAAAGATAAATGAAGTTCGATTTTAGGATATCGATTTGGGGCAGAGAGCAAACGAGAGAAATGAGGACTGTGAGGAGTATGGACGCCGGGCTAAACATAAATCATGACGACGGAGAGTTTTCGCTAAAAGGCGGCAGAGAAAACAAGAAGATGTGTTGCCTCTGTGGTATTTCTGAATGAGAGAGGGAGACATGATAGAGAGAGGGGTGATGGTTTTGAGAGAGAATTTATTTTCCACAAATCAAATATTAATATGTCAAGAATTTTGTTGTGTTTAGTTGTTTACAATACGTAGATCAAATTTTTTATACCTGTAGTCTATATAGATAATAGACCACAGATTTAATTTCTGTTGTTAAAAAAAGTACGGTAATATACCACAATGGTGATGGTACTTGTTGTCTAATTTATATATAGACAATACAATATTTTAATTTGTTGTCTACGTAGATAATAGACCATAGATGCATCGCCTGTTGTTAAAGAAAAAACGGTAATAGACCACAATAGTGATAATACCTGTTGTTTAATCTATACATAAACAACAAAATTTTTAGAATTGTGGTCTATTTTATGTGGTCTATATGAGTTTTTCTTGTAGTTAATACTAATATTTTTTTCTTGAAGTTAATTTTAATTAAGTGATAAGCGGTACGTCAATTTATGAATTTGTGGTTTGATCACTTTTATTGATATAGATGTGTTTTTATAAATTTTCGACGAGGATATTGTCAAATGCTTTCACCAAATGAAGACTCGTCAAATAATAAATTAGACAGTTACGTAATTTCCTCTTTGTATTCGACATTATATGACTTTGAAATTGAACAATATTTCACAATGTATTAATTTTAATGTTATCCTTTTTTTTAAAGCTTTTATTTGTATTATTGTATTTTTCGCACTCCCGAATTAAAAATTCTGGCTTCGCCACTGAAGTCCAGTATAATATCGTCTACACGAAATCCGGGTTGTAGGTTGGTCATAGGTTAGAAGTTTTTAAGGTATAACATCGGTTCGTGTCTCGGATGGTGCATGTTCACCCGATGAATATTTAGCTGGTGGATTTAGATGGAGAATTAAGGTTCGTAGTTCAGACGGTGGAGTTATAGCCATCTACACTGACTTGAATTCTCAGTATGGAATGTAAATTTCGAACTCGCGTGCTATAGCTCAATTATTCATATTTTATCTTCTTCAATTTATACATGTTTTTATATGATATGATATGTGTTTAGAATTGCATGTTTTATTTAATTTATCAAACTTGTAGATCCAGCGTATTTGTAAACTCCTTCATCTAGGTTTCATCATATAAGTCCTTCAGTCTTTGTTGTGTATATAAAACTAAACCTCATAACATATGAGTTTAAGAGAGTAAGACTAAAGCTAGACTAATAATTCTTGACTTATATTATCTTACGTGAGAGATTTTAGAATTTGAATTAAAACTCTTATAAATATATTTTCAGGACTATATATTCTTAATTTCATTTTTTCAATTATAATATATCTTACTTTTTATATTTCAAAAACTAAAAAATAAATTAAATGTATAATTATACTTGATTTAAAATTAACCATTTTTTTGTAGGTTCAGAGAAAGTGGAATTATATAATTCAACAAATTAAATATTCTTCATTGGTACTTCAAAATTATAGAAGTTATATGAGTGAATAGTGATTTTATTTTAATAATTGATGATTTTAAAATTTGAAAAACTTAATTATATAATAAAATTTTCAGATAAACTGATTTAAATTGTATTAAAATAAAATAAAATTAATTAAATTAACTTGGTTAAATGATTATTTTTTGTACGAATTTAATTTGATTTGGTTAAATTTTTAATAATGATGTTAAAAAATAGCTAAAATTTAAAAAATATCATAATATTTAAATGTAAACTTCTTTTATTAGGAATGTCGAATGTAAGTCATTATAAAATAAATTATTACAATAATTTAAATATAAGTCTTAATAAAACAAATTATAGTTGAAAAAAAATAATGAATACAAAAAAACACTGAAATAAATTAAAATTTTAAATTATGTTCAATTATTTTAATTTTTCGATTGATTTCCATTATCCTAAAATGAATCTTAATTTTGATTAGATTAGATTTTAAACATAATTGAGGTTAATTGATAATAATGTTTGTCTAAAACCTCCCGATCATTATAAATAATTTGTCACCAAAATATTGAAGAAAAAAGTTGAGCATTAAACCGACTAATGTTTGAATTCAAATACTCCTTCCCTTCCGTCCCATTAACCATAATATTTTTTTTCATTACAGTTATCAAGGAGAGTATATAAAGTAGTGTAAGAGTGATAAAAGTGGTAGAGTCAATACCTATTTTTGGAATGTGTCAAATTTAGTGAGGCGTCTCAATAAAAAAATTGTGTCAAATTTAATATAATAGAAGGAATATTAAATTATTTATGAGTAAACGAACAATATTTGTATTTGCTTGATAAAAGTATACTTTAATAAGAAACAACTCCCAACAAAATAAAAGATATGAAAATAGAATATATAGAGATATAGATTTTGGAATACCATATAATAATGAAAATGTTTATAAGAAAATGAGGTCTTTAATGTGAAGAAGAATTAATACCTTATGGGTGATGCTTTCATGATATAAAAAGAATTAATTTCTCGTATAAGTATTTCAATATATATTGATGTATAAAGAATAATCCAACACTAAAAATAGCTTGAATTCATACTTTTTGGGATTTTAAATTTGAAAGAAAACCTGTTGTTTCTCATCAATTATTTTGGTTGTTGGAAATTTTTAAATGAAATATTTTGATTCAAAT
Source organism: Leonotis leonurus (assembly GCA_026898415.1). NCBI lineage: Eukaryota > Viridiplantae > Streptophyta > Magnoliopsida > Lamiales > Lamiaceae > Leonotis > Leonotis leonurus. The sequence continues at coordinate 452,530 of JAPKLX010000081.1, forward strand.
TCTCCCGTGATGATACGTTAGTCTTATAAAGCTCACTTATTAGTACGTGATTGGTACAGTGGAATGGAATAAAGAGAGAATGGAATGGTATGTGAAATAGAATGGAGGTAGGAATGAAATGACAAAATCTGTTTGATTTCTATGCTTAGTGTGTGCAAGGAATACGGATGGATGAAATCGTCAAAAAAAATTCATATTTTTATCACAATAATATTTATAATAAAATTTACTTTTTATTTTTTTAAGGATTAATTTTAAATATAAAAACAAAAAAGAATTAAAAATTTCACTTTATGTGCACAAGCATAAGACGTATGTAAGTATATATAACACAATTTCCACACTTACATACAATATATATACACATATGCACACTATGATCGACTTATGTCAAAAACCATCGTTCACTATCATCACCGTCTTTCATTGGACCACTAACATACACAATATCATTTACCCAACATTTTTTGTATGTTTTTTATGAGTGTGTGTATGTTACAGTGTTTGTGATAGAGTATGCGTGTTCACGATATAATAGTAGGACTATAGGAGAATTTACGTAATCTATGCATTTACTTTTATGTTGCAAAAAATCGATTAAAAATAAATATAAATAAGAAAAAGTGAAGAAATAGAGAGATAAAAAATAGAGATAATGAAAATTAAAAATTAAAAGTTAAATTTATTAATGAATAAATTTGTCAAATTAATAATTAATATGTATATATATATATATATATATATATATAAATGTAATATTGTCAAAATAATAAAAATATAAGAGATAAGAATGGCTAATACCATAGGTTAGGGGATGAATCATCATTCCTTTATGGAGTTGAATGGTGATTCTTAATTATTTGTCTAAACAAGCATATGAATGGAATGGAGGTAAAAATCAACATTCCATTCCATCATCTATTCCCATATACCAATCACCTCCTTAGAGATTTTGATTTTTATCATATTAGCTTAAGGTTTTTATGTCTAGCCTAAAGCTTAACACTGATGGACTAAAGGAAAATCACTACAAATAAATAATAAATCAGCGACGGAATTTTCCGTCGTTAAATCCGAATATTCCGCCATTAGAGGGGTATAACGACGGATCAACGACGAACTGCTGACATCGTTGATGTGATGGTCGCTAAGTTGGATCAACGACAGAATATCAGTCTGTCGTTGATCAACGACGGATCAACAACGGAATGGTCTGTCATCCGTCGTTATTTCTGTAAAAAAATTTAATATTTATTTTTATTTTTTTCGTATCCGAACATGTAATCAACACAACCATCTTCAATCCAATTACACATATACAATATCAATCAAATAATAAATATACGATACCAATGTCAATCCAATAATACAACTCCAACAAACTATAAGCATATACACAATTATACGATAGTTAATAATTAACATATCACATAAACATAAATAATAATATGTTCGATAAATGTACAAATAATATATGTGTTAATACCATAAATATAAATACGTACAAACCACATGCATAAGTTTATAAAAAAGTAATGTATCAAGTGTATAGTATAAAGACGAAGTAAATATCATGCTGCAGAATCTGCTGGTGGTGGTGGTGGAGGTGCTCCAACCATCCTCTCTAGCAGCTGAGAGAGCATCTCCTGCTGGCGCTTCAAATCAGCACCCATAGCCTTTCGGGCTACTCGATCCTCAGCTGCATGCTGCTCTAGTCGCGCTATTGTCTCGGCATCAACACTCCTAGCCGCTGGTGGAGGAGGGGCAGACGAGGACGTCGACTTCGACTTGGGTGCACCTGCAACGTCCAAGAAGTTCTGTGAGGTGTTCACCTCAGGTACATCATCTGTACTGGGCACAGGCTGACTCAACTGCTCTACTCGAGCCCTCAACTCCTCCTTCAACAGACATAAATAAATAAACAATTAGTATTGAAACATATATGAAATAGATAAATCAATAAACATGACTTACATCGATCCGCCAAGACCGCTTATCTATGTACTCTCCAGCAGCATTCTTGTGAAATTGGTTGAATAATGCATGCTCTACGGAATCCGGATGCTCAGTCTCAACATTCTCCTACAAAAAAAAAATTAGTTGTTAGTATGATAACATATATAATTCAATATATATTTTACGAATAATTTAGAAATTAAATTAAATCACTTATAAACTCCACAGTATACTCTACGACAGTTTTGGAGCCACCTCTATGTCTGATGATACCCGTACCGGGCTCATCTGGCGTTGTCATCCTGTTTCTCATAGCATTAGCGACCTTCGACACCATGTCATCCCTGTTCTAATAAGCCAGCCAACCAGGCCATTCATCCTCAGGAATGTACGGTGGTCTCTCTCTCTTCTTCTTCAGTGTGCTTACCAAGTCCTTGCACCTTATCGATGCCCTCTCAAACCATTTTTCTCACACACTTGCATCACTCAGTGTGGGGGCCCAAACCCACTCTTTCTGCAAAATTCAAATTGATAAGTCATGTTTCACTTTAATTAGAAGTTTTAATAAAAAATAATTAACTAAGATTATAATAAATATAATTATACCTTGAACTCCTCCTAGTAACACGTCTTCATCTCCTCCGGCACCAACTTCCATTTGTATCCCTCAATCATTCGGTATCTTTTGAACGCCTTAGTGATAACTGTCGAAATATAACCTGATGGCCTCAAACATCTAAAATTGACATTTTGTGAGATTAATGATTACATTAATACAATATAACTGACAATTTTAAGAATAATATATAAGTTAATTAACTTACTCAAAATAGATGGATAAAATCTTCTGTCCACGCCCATCGCACTGGAGTACCTCCCGGTGCACATGGAGCTCGTGACGTGGATGAGGGTGATATCTTAGTCAGTGCAACAATTGCAGTGTCATCTGTATCCATGGGATCGTCATGCTGGCCAATGGTGTGTGCAGATGCTCTGGCTGATGACTCAACAAAAGCACGTAGAGCGGAAGCACTACCACGACAGATGGACTACATTTGTGAATTTATTCATATGTGAATATAAATTAGAATTTATACAAATAAAAAATTTGATATTTGTTTATTATTTGAGGTAAAAGAATTGTAAACATGCCCTATTGATTTTCATCATCATCATTGTCGTCATTCGAGTCATCACTATCATCGTAACCTAACAGTTTATCATCACCATCAGCTTCATCATCTTCAATGTCAATCAAACCTCCATCAGGATGTTCTGTGGTAGTGTCATTATCTATCGTTGGAAGTACCACATGTTCTTCTTCATCATCTTGAAGTGGTGCCAATGATGATAAATCTGGCACTTCAATTGATAATTTCATATTTGATCTTGCAAACTTCCCACCAATCCATTTTAGACTGATTGAGACCGGGATACAAGAAATAACAAACTTGTGTGGCTTGATTTGCTAGAATGAAAGGTTCATAACCATTAAACCTACGCATGCGGTTAATAGAGATCATTTTTAACTCTGAATTGACCATTATTCCAAATGTTGATGTGCAGTCAAACCAATCACATATAAACAATGTGGTTGTTTTGGCCAGTACACCAGGATACTCCAGTACACACACCTCCAACAATTGCTCAAACCAATCGTTTGTTTCACTCTGGTCTCCATAAACTAAGGCTTTTAGGGATATGCCACTATTTATAGTGGCTCTGTTTGTGTTATTATCTAAGGAGTGAAATCTGTATCCATTGATACAATATCATGTATACATCTTCACAAGCGGAGAAGGGTCTCTCGCAAGAGCACGAACGAAAGGATTCACAATATTATTTGCTGGATTCAATGCCTACAATATTTAATTTATTAAGTATACACATTAAATATAGTTATAATTATTATTTAATTGATGAATGCCAACTTATAACTTACATATGAATCAAACCATTTTGAAAAATCTTTATCCACAACAGGTTGAACTTCATCTTGTGTGATATTTGGATTTATGGCAACCAATTGATCAAAAAATATTTTTGAAAATGAACATGATTGTATGTTAGAATATAATATTAATGTAATGTATTATTTTTAATGATTTGAATGTATACATACCCAATGTATTGTTGTTGTACTTCTAGGCAATTAATGAGGACGTACAAATGAACAGTCTCATACTCTCTATCATTCAAATATCTCATTGACTCTCTTCCAATAGATCACCTTATTGACTTGAATATTGAGAGTGTGTCTGGGTGGTCATTTTGTTCCTCAATAGTTATGCCGACATAATTGCGCGGAACACGTGTACAATGAGTACTTACATGACCCTCAAAGTAATATGAACAAAATGTTGAAGCTTCTTCTACCAAATATGCATTTCAAATAGAACCTTCAACATTTGATTTGTTTTTCACTTTATTTTTCAATATACGTAAGTACCTATTCATAAAATTATGAAATTAATAAGTAATATTCACTTGCATACATAAAAATTTAATGAATATTGACAATACATACCTTTCAAAATGATACATCCATCGATACTAAACTGGTCCACCATTAATAGTTTCGTGAGCCAAATGAACCGGAAAATGCTCCATGCAATTAAATAAGATAGGAGGAAAGATACATTCAAGCTTGCATAAGATAACTGGTATATTGATATGAAGTCGATTCATATCAATTGTGTTGATGTTACGAGATGTCAAGTCCTTGAAAAACATACTAATTTTAGTGATTGATTTTCAAACATTGGCTGGAAGAAGTTTACGAAATGCAATTGGTAGAATACGCTGCATCGTAACGTGACAATCATGACTTTTCAACCCAAGCATCTTCAGTTTATTCATGTCTACACATCGGCCCAAGTTTGACACATACCCATCAGTAAATCGAAGAGTTTTTAACCATTCACAAAATACCTTCTGACCCTCTTTGTCAAGCGTGTAACTTGCTTTAGGATACTTGCATGTTGACAAATTACGTTGCAATCCAGGTCTATAGCAATATGTGTTGAGTTCTTCACGAGATATGGTTGTATCTTTTGCTTTTCCTGGCACATTCATCACTGCGTTGAATATGTTATCGCGCACATTCTTTTCAATGTGCATTACATCTAAATTATGTCGGATAAGAAATATTGTCCAATATGACAAATCCTAAAAGATGCTTCTTTTTTTCCACCCAGTTCCAGATTGCTGGTGAATTATTTCATTTGTATTGTCATAATCATCGATTACTTTTACTAGACCTAACTCTTCGATCTTAGCCAATATGTCCTCACCTACTCCTATAGCTGGTAGACCTATTGTGATCACTTTATTCTTTCAAAATAATGTTTTGTTTCTAAGAAATACATGGTCGAGAGGGAGGAATTTACGATGGTTGTCAAACCACAATTGCTTACCACTACATTGTAGAGTGAAATCATTTGTTTCATCCATACAATGAGGACATGTCAATCCACTAGCTGTACTCCATCCGGATAGTATCGAATATGCTGGGAAGTCACTAGTTGTCCAGAGAAGTGATGCAGGCATCTAAAAATTTTGTTTTAATGAAGCATCATATGTGTTTACTCCAACTTCCAAAAATTGAATAAGCTTTGAGATTAGTGGTTGGAGGAACACATCAAGTTTATCTTTTGGATTTTATGGACAATGCACGAGAATTGTGAGAAACATGTGTTTCTCTATCATACACAACCAAGGGGGTAGATTGTAAGGTGTAAGTATGACAGGCCATGAAGAATATTGCTGACCGAATTGTCCGAATGGTTGAAATTTGTCGGTTGAAAATCCAAGTCGGACATTACGATTTTCACTCACAAATATAGGTTAACAACTGTCAAACTTCTTCCACACAGGACTGTCCACCGGATATCTCATAACCCCATTATCAACAGTTGTAGCATGTCAACGCATCGCCGATACTTAGGGATGGGCATTTTGCCCGGCCCAAGCCCGACGGCAATGGGCCGGCCCAAGCCCGGCCCAAAGATCAAATGGGCGGGCTTGGGATAAATTTTTTGGCCCATGGGCCGGGCTTGGGCCGATTTCTGAGCCCGAGCTACCCGGCCCGGCCCAAGCCCGGCCCAATACTCTTTGTGTATTACTATATTATATTTATAATTTTGTATATGTAATTACATTTATATTTATAATATACTATTATATTTATAATTTTGTATATGTAATTATATTTATAATTTTGTATATGTAATTACATTTAAAAACTTATATTTTTTTAGAAAAAAAAAACCATAGTGGGCCGGCCCAGGCACGCCCGGCCCATGTCGGGCTGGGCTTGGGCTTGATATTTTGGCCCGCCCGGGCCACGGGCCTGGGCCGGGCCAGATTACAGCAACCTTGGGCCGGGCCTGGGCAGGTAGAAACCCGGCCCAGCCCGGCCCATGCCCATCCCTACCGATACTATTACTTTAGACGCATACAATCTATGCAGATGAGGAATTAGAGGAAAATAGTGCATTTTATTATAGGCAACAGGTTTATTTCGTCGCCTACCAAATCATCAACTAACAACCTTGAATCTTGGAAGATTACAAAATTTGCATGAATCTAAGTTGCTATCATCCCGGCAATAGATCATACAATGTCTTCGACAACTATCAATTTCTCAACATGAAGCCCCATTCCACGCAATAACTTCTTTGTATTGTAGAAGTCTGCGGGCACCAAATTGTCATTTGGATGACTCTTTCATAAGCTCACAAAGTTGATCAAAATACTTCACTGACATCCATCTCTGTGCTTTCAATGTCATGAGGCAGGACACAAAGGATAATTGTGAATGATTTGAGCAACCTGGATATAGCTCCTTATCAGCAGCATCAATCATCTCATAGAAATATTTTTCTTATGGATTTGGTTCTTCCTCTTGCACCATATCGTCCTCAAATGCAAATTGTTGGGAACCCCACAAGTTTATATTATTTTGATGATGTTATTCGAAACAACACTTAGTTAAATATTTTCTCTTAAAAATTGTAATTAATGTCATCTATTAAGGAATCAGCTAACAT
>JAPKLX010000081.1:464536-528496 GCA_026898415.1 Leonotis leonurus
ATGGGAGAAATGAATTTCTTCCTAGGACTACAAGTCAAACAATCTACAGATGGGATCTTAATCAATCAATCCAAATACATCAATGATCTCATCACAAAATACGGAGTAAAAGAAAGCAAACCAGCGAAGACACCAATGCAAACAAATGGACAGATTGGTCCAGATATGCTTGGAAAAGCAGTTGATTCAAAATTGTATCGTGGTATTATCGGATCTTTATTATATCTAACTGCTAGTCGACCTGATATTACTTTTGCTGTTGGTGTTTGTGCTAGGTATCAAGCAAATCCAAAAGAGTCTCACATGGAAGCAGCTAAAAGAATACTTAGATATCTCAAGGGCACAACAGAAATTGGATTATGGTATCCATGTGATGACAATTTTGAACTAACTGGATACTCAGATTCTGATTATGCAGGTTGCAAGCTAGATAGGAAATCAACATCAGGCACCTGCCAATTTCTTGGAAACAAACTCATCTCATGGTTCTCCAAGAAACAAACATCTGTTGCAACTTCAACAACAGAAGCTGAGTACATGGCAGCAGGTAGCTGTACAGCACAAATCCTATGGCTAAAGCAACAACTCAAAGACTATGAAGTCAACATGGAAGCTGTTTCCATATTTTGTGATAGCTCAAGTGCTATAGCCATTACCCAAAATCCAGTACTCCACACTCGCTGCAAACATGTTAATGTTCGACATCACTTCATACGCGACCACGTAGAGAGGAAGAACATCAAAATAGAGAAAATTCACACAGAAGTGCAGCGAGCTGATATCCTCACGAAAGCGTTGGCAGAAGATCGCTTTAAAATGCTATGCGGAAAATTAGGACTCGTTAACCTAATTGAAGAAGGTACAAATGTAAACAACAGATTGTAAATGGTACAAAACAATCAGTTGTTACACTCTTAAACAGCTTCATATCTTGAACTACAGCTAGACAAAATTTGTCAAGACAGATAGCAATGAGTCATCAACAGCGAGCTGTTGTTGTACTCATCAATATGTAACAAGAACAAAATTTTTTTTGCTATCTGTTTATGACCAACGCTAGTTATCTAGCTGCTATTTGTTTCAATATTCACCATCTGTTCACTATCTGTTCATAATAACAGCTAACTGTTATAATCAATCAAGGGGGAACAGCTAGAAGGTTCATTCCAAATCACTAGAAAAGGTTCATCAACAGCGAGCTGTTGATTTAAGAACAAGCTGTTGAAATCACAAATCACAATCTGCTGAAGACAGCAAGCTGTTGAACAAAAGCAAATGGGTTCACAAAGAAGTCAACTGCGAACTGTCCAAAAGTGAACAACAGCTACCTGTCCTACAACAAATTCACTATCTGTTGGCTTCAACCAAGGGGGAATTAAATTCATCTCATTTATTATTACCTTTACATATTTATGTCTAATAAGTGATTGTTATTTAAATAATATCAATCGACTTTAGTGTCAGATAAAATGATGGAAAAAGGGATACGCATTTAATGCAATAGTCCTCGGTCCAAGCATCGAGGCAGTGATGTGACCTTTTGGATGACCAAAACGATGGCGTACAACACATAATCGAATTTGAGCGGCAAAACAATTATCTCAGGGAGTAATCTCAACCGTAGAATAAAACATGTTTAAATGAGATTAAATCTGTGCGTTGATTATTCTCCTATATATATGTGTAGATGCCATCTTCTTTACTCAATCGCTTTTAGCATTTCTCCATTATTGAACTTCAAGCTTTCTGCAAAACTACTCTCACTTAATCTCTTTCAAAACCCAAAATGTCGAACTCCGAAGCCTCAGCATCTTCATCCAAAGCTGATTCACCTATTCCAGCATCCCAAATGCTTCATACAATCGAAAATCGTCTTACTCCCGAACCTAGAGCCGTATTAGATCATCATGGATTTACACTCCTTGATGAATTATTTGAGAAGATTCAAGCTTGCTCAGGTTGCATATCGTATTTAGAAATACATGAACTAAGTTTTAAGTTTTTCTCTGATATGATCATATTCGTGTAGCTTGATTAATTATTTTTCTCTAGATTCTTCAAAATCTCAAAATTCAAGCATGGTTTGGATTAAAAATGTTTGATTCCTTGTTTATGATGCTTCAATGTATGTATATGCCTATCTATCCATCACTTGTCTTATTGCCCTACAACGAGCTGTAGGTGTTTACTAAAATGACTAAATGACAAATCACTATCTGCTTAGTTGTTTCATAATTTACTTTCAACAGCTAGCTGTTGTCTTACGTGGCACTTCTTTAACAGCTCGCTGTTCATTCCTTATTCGTTACTTACCTCCAAAATTTTGTGAATTTGTTTAGGATTTCACAAAATTATCACCAAGGAACCAAGATTTTATCTCCCTCGCCAAGTGGCATATTTTTTCTGCACCTGGATGGAAGAAGAAAATGAAGAATACACAGTTGAGATTCGAACAGGCAAAGGAGAAATAACACGCTCTTCTGTGATTGATATGATTCTTCACACTTACAACTTGGTGGATGAAGGGGAACTGCTTGAAAGCATTACTCACAAGCAGCTAGTGGATACAGTCAATATGATCGTAGCAAAACCGATGAAATGGGACGGGAAGGCATTCAACAGGGGAATAATGCTACCTGTCTATAGGCTGCTATTGGATTTTGTACAGCGAGTGTTCCTAGGACATCAAGGAACATTTGATGCTGTAACTCCAGTAAAATTGAGAATCATGACAGCTGTGCTGCTCAATCTTGACATCAACTGGAGCAGGGCGCTGTTGAGATTGATAGTTGATGAAGAAAAGCAAGTAGAAATGAAGCAGAATAAGAATGGAGAGTGTGTACATTTGCATGTCAAACGACCCCTTCGTTTGTCTACTAAAATCAGCACAATCATTGATGGCTTCTTCAATAAAGACACATGGAACAGATCAGTTGAGTTTAGCCAAGATGCTATATTACCCAAGTCAAGACATCAAGTGGAGATGTCTCTCGGTATAGCAGCTCAGATTTTTGGTAAAGTAACTGATGAGTCACTAAGAGAGGCAATGATTCTTGTTGGCAAGTCCAACAGTGAATGGGAGATGCCAACAAAGAAGCCCAAAACAGTGGGTGAAGCAGCGGCAGCACAGGCCGCTGTTGAGAAGCAAGGAAAGAGGAAGGCAACGGGTGAAGCAAGACCAGCTGCTGAGCGAAAGAAAAAGACAGCCAAGGCATCACCTGTGACAGTGAAGGCGAAGGAAGAAAAGAAGAAACAAGAAAGACCAACAGCTCGTAAACTCATTGATGAGTTAGATGAGACAGGTCACGATGAAACCATACATAATGTTGAACCACTCAACACCATTTTTCCAACACCTCAACCACCACCAATCCAGGAAACAAGAATGCCCGCTGTTGCCATTCATGTTGAGTCCAAGCAGCCCGCTGAAACTTTGGACGAGACTCTACAAAACGCCCACATGCTGCATGAACAGATGAAGGAGGCGGCGGCACTATCTGTGGAACAGATGATGCCTGGAATTTCACTCACTCCTTCCACAATGGAGATGGCACAAAAGCTTCAAGTCTACCTCAACATCCGAGATAGTCCATTCTATATACTTGACGCCATCTTCAAGCTGTTTACAATCAGTGACCTAAAAATTCAAGAAAATAAGCTCATAGCTTATTTTGGTTTCATTGACATTCCCGATGCACGCAAATACTTCCGATCTTACGTGCTTACTAAAATGAAAGAGGAGGCAGCTGTGCTTAATATTGATCTTGCTCCATTCTACACAAATGAGCAAGATCTGTATGATCTAGCTGTTGATTTTCAATCTGCTGATTTTTCATCTGCCATGGTGCTTGCTAAGCCATCTGTCAAAGATGTGGAGAAAGAAGCACAGGCAAGGGTTGAAACAATAATAATGGATGAGGGAACCAGGGAGGATGAAGGAGCGAAAGATGCAAAGGAAGGTGCAGATAAAGAAAAGGAACAGCTAGCTGTGGAAAAGGCTATTCAAGAGGCTATAGCAAAATTTGATGCTGCTAACAATTCCTTATCTGTAGATTTGAACAAAAAGATTGATGACATTCGCAAAATTTTTGATGAAGCCAAGACAAAGACAGACAGCGAGCTGTCCCACATAAAGAAAACGACAGTTGATGAATCTGAGAAGAAACTGATGGCAGCTGGTGAACTAATGTGCAAAACAGTGAGAGAGGGAGTGGAAAAACAGTTTTTAGATATGGAAAAGACCACAATTCCATCTGTTGTCAAGAAGGTACTCCCTGCTATGCTTAAAGAACAGATGCCTGCACAGATCAAAGGGATACTACCTGCTCAAATCACTGCTCTCAAACTTGCTTCCAAGGATGATGCTTCGCAAATTCAACATTCCATCAAAGAAATGAAGAAGCTGAACAGTGACCTGTCTGTGAAGCAAGAAGCATTTGCACTTGGCTCAAGTAAAAAGATGGATGAAGTCACTGGAAACATCACTATCTGTCTTCAACACAAAGAAGACATGGAGAAGAAATACAACGAAATGAAAGAAGAACTTGCTTCACTCAGACTCATCATATCTAAGGATTTTGATGATGTCGAAAAGGGGGAAGGTAAGGTAGAAAAGAAGGCAAAACAGATAGTGGTAGTAAAGAAGAAACCTGCTCTTGCTGCTCGCTCTAAAAAGTTGAATCCCAAAGAAGCAGCTGAGAAGAGACAGATGCAAAAGGAAAAGGAAGAAAAGGAGAAAAAATTGAAAGAAGAGGCAGAAGCTAAAGCAGCAGAAGAGAAGAAAAGGAAGGAAGTCTACAGCGAAGAAAATCTAACTGCGGATATGGTGCTTGCTGGCTACAAGCATGATGAGATAGAAAATGAAGAATGTCGTAAGCTGTTTTTAGCAGATAGAGAAAAGCAGCAAACAATGAAGGCCAGAAACAAGGAAGATGAAGATGGCTCGCCTGTGGAGGAAGAAGAGCCAACCAATCCTGTTTTTAAATTCTTCGAAAAATATCAATTCAAAGATCCTGAAAATCTGACCTGGCTACACTCTACAAAAGCAGCTAGATTCAATCAATTAATGAAAGAATTCGTAGTACAACACTACTATCTGCTGAATGAGGAGGAACAAGGTGGAGATGTGGATGAGCTTTTCCGAAACTTTCTTAAACATCACAAGAACCAAACATTCACTGAATACCTGTTCAGACAATCTGTCATGACAGGTCATTCTATCACTGCTCCAAGGAAAACAACACTTCTTTATCCAAGGATAGAAGGGACCACAGAGGTGGATCACACAAAGATAATTAATCACATCAATCACGCTGCTCAACAGATGGGATATCCAATTGACTTTAATGACAAAAATTACAGAATGCTATTCAATGGCATTTATGCTAGTTTTGGAGTCCCATCACAGCTAAGGAGGAGGGAGATGGTTGAAGAAAGGAGGGCACAGCTGGCTGAGCTTCTGAAGAAACAATCTGCTGATCAAGGCCAGCCTCCCAAATGAAGTTTTTGTATTTATCATTCAATATTGTAACAGCGAGCTGTTCATTCTAAAATATCTGTATCTGTAATAACAGCAATTGCTATGAATGAAAAGGGTGAAGTGTTTTGATTCTAAAACAACCTGATGACAATAACTCTTTGTCCAGGCAATGTTTTACACGTTATTTAATGCTTTGAGTTTTTTTTTTTTTTTTTTTTTCATTTACTAGCTGTGGTTTCAACACTTAGGAATATTGAGGTGTGGTTTCGACATCATCAAAAAGGGGGAAATTGTTGGGAACCCCACAAGTTTATATTGTTTTGATGATGTTATTCGAAACAACACTTAGTTAAATATTTTGTCTTAAAAATTGTAATTAATGTCATCTATTAAGGAATCAGCTAACATATAAAAGGATTATCCTTGGTAAAAGCATTCCTGGACACATTAATTATAAAGTTCTACTAGATTCGTGTTTATCACAGCGATCTGTTACTAGTTTAAAATACAGATGCGACCTGTGTTATGAAGAAAGCAGCAAGTGAACAAGACTGACAGCGAAGAACACGACTACAACAGCAAGTGTTCAATGAAGAAGGTAGCAGATAGTAGTAACAACAGATAGTACTCATCAAGGTTGACAGTGAGTACTCATTGTACCAACAGCTAGTAAATCAATGTAGCAGGAAGCAGATAGCACTAACAACAGCTAGTGCTCAACATGTACTCAACAGCGAGTACTCATGGATTATCAACAGCGAGTGATCTAGCAAAGATTTCAACAGCGAGTAAATCTGCAGCGAGGTGCTTATCAACAGAAGGGTTCAAACTGCTATCAACTGGATGCACTCGAACAGCGAGAGATTGCCATACAGCAAGCGAGTACTTACTGGCTTCAACAGCTAGCTGTATATCAAACAACTAGTACTCATGGTCAAAGGAACAGCGAGCTGTGTTCTTAGGATCAAGGAACAACGAGCTGCTCATATCATGATGGAACAGCTAGTGGCTACAACAGCAAGAGATCAATGCAACCTGAAGCAGATAGCAATTCAAGCAGATAGTGCTCAACAATCTTGACAGCGAGTACTCATGGTAAATACAGATAGTGAACAACAAAGCATCAACAGCGAGCTGTCCTATTTCAAAAGAAACAAAGAGCACATGTTCAAATATACAGTGATAGGAAGCTCTTCTTATCATTATGGTGGACTGCCGACTTACCTAAATTAGTCATAAGTCATCCACTCAGTGTGTTGTCACATCAACGGTATGTTTTAAGGAATGATGTACAAGATTTTCAAATATCTCTGTAAAATGAATCATTACCAGTATGGCAACACATTGGGAAATTGCGTGAAAGGTGGTAACCACTCTCAACCTGGCAGCGCGTGCTTCAACAACTCTGACATGCATTTAATGCCACCATTAATGCGTTGAAAATAGAGGCCATCGTCTCAACGGATAGTTTCATCGTTGAGGCTATAAATACCACCTTCACTTCCAGAAAGGAGCACGAGATTTCAAGTAATCAAAGCCAAAACTCTGCTCAAATATCTTCAAAGCTCTCATCATTATAAACACTCCATCTACGAACTCTCTGAGTGTTCATCAGTTGAAGATTACTTTCTGGAAATTTGTTCTTACATTATTCTATGTTCAGGATCTAGCTTTGATCCAAAGGTTGTAATATTTTAGATTGTAGTTTTCAATCTAGAAGAAGTGTAATCACAAGTATTTATCTAGTTTTGATAAAGCTTGTGGCTCGTACTCAACGAGTAAAAAGAAAGGAGACTTTAGTTGATCTCGATCTAGTTTTGATCGAGCCGTGGACGTAGGGAGGTTTATCCCGAACCACGTTAACTCTTGTGTTCTTTACTTTCTGTTTTACTTCTCCATCATATTCTTCATACTCATCCATATAAATCTGGGTTCTTAACTATTTCAAGAAAGAAAACGTTTTCATCTTAAAAAGAGCATTAACCACCAACTTCCGCACACAACTTTAATCAAGCTTAAATCTGTGTTTGTGTCTCTTGATTATTGTTATCCACATATAAGGTATTATTTGAGTGAGACTTAATCTTCCTAATAAGAAGATTCATCTGACTACTTCAAGCTATCTTAAGTTGTTAAGTGTGCTAAAGCCTTATACTTAAGTATTAAACAAGAAAACCTAAAAAGTTTTGAATTGGTGTATCCCCCCCCCCCCCCCATACACCAATCTAGCTCTTTCGGGACCAACACAAATGATGCACCGGCAACATCCATTACCATCGTATGGTAAGAATTTAACTTCTCAGGTTCAATAGTTGGTCATTCACTAGTAGTGGGTGTTGACTTTTCTCCTTGAAATCGCTAAATCTTATAATTTAAGGTGAATTCCCTCTTTGAAACATGCCACTAGACAGTTTGAGGATCTTGAAAGGGTATATTATCACACTTCTTGCATGGACATTTAATTTTATTTCTCTTCATGAAAAATGGTTGACTAGTTGCAAAGTCAATAAAACTTTGTAGTCTAGCAACAAATTCTGGATTGAACCGCAATCAACCCCAATGTTAATACCTCCCCTTTTCTACCATTCATTAACCGAAAGCTACAGTTGTGTGTGTGTAACCCAAACAAAAGAACATATCACCAATATACAGAAAATGTCTCACCATTGCTAATCTAACTGTAATATATTCATTCAATATATAAATTAAAATAAAGTGTATTCACATTTTCAATGGACTTGATCAGATCAATATTTCCACACTTACTCTACAACACCACACAATAAATATACATACTCGTACATATAATCAACACCAATCAAACAACCATTTACAAACAGTATCCATATATTCTCTTCATTGTCATAAATTAAATTAAATTAAATACAAAAGAAAAGAAAAAAAATGAGGTGTAATGGCTGTCGGAACAAATGTTGGACGAGGTGCAGTCGGGCAGTCGCTGGAGCTACCAAAAATTGGAGGCTTAGGTTGTGAGATGGTGATATAGTAGAGAGAAGAGATGAAGACAGTACCTGGACGGAGAAGAAGTTGCTACGGCGGAGGCGGGCAGTGGAATCGGGTAGAGGGAGAACCTGCATGAGTGACGTGTTTATTGTGTTTTTGTTATGTTTTTTGTCGTCGTTTTGTCATGTCTAGACTTTAGGTTGTTTCGTTTTCGTATCCTTTTTAGTTCGTTTTTATGCCGGTCTTTGTTTTGTCATGTTTGATGCAGGATGGAGGAATGATGATGGATTTGAGCTAGAAATAGTATCAAATATGCCGTTGAAGCAAAGTCGAGTGAAGCAAGACGAGCCGAGAAATGCACGATAGAAGAATTGAGCGGAAGGAGGTAAATAGACCACCCAGCGGGCGCTGGCTATCCAACGCTCGCTGGAGTGCAGACATCCGAAGGATAGAGAGGTCGGGCCAGCGACTGCTGGGAACCCAGCGGCTGCTGGGTCCGCCTCAATCGCGCATTAACAAGGCACAGCCAGCTATCGTTGGCTTCTCAACGGTCATTGGCTGCATTTTAATAGCAGTTATTTGCGGGATATTAAAGGAGATTAGGGGCATTCTATCAGTTCTCAATCTTTGTAACTCGAAAATTTACTCTCTAGAAACACATTTTTACTTGTTTTCATAGATAGTTTGGTAATTTTGATCGGATTGAAGTAGTTCTACCCTAGATTGTGAAAGGTTTTAGTAAGTTCATCATCATGAATCTTTCTGTGGTTTCTTTCTCTATATCTATGGTTGGCTAGACCTTTATCTACGGCTTGATTATCTATTCTATTAATTAATGCTTTAATTCAATCATCTCTTGGTTCCTTAATCCGTGCTTTATTGAGTTTTCATGCTTGATCAACATGTGTATCTTAATATATGGAAATAGATTGATGAATTGTTTCTATGTCTCTTTTGATTAAACAACCTACCTTGTAATCGGTAACGTAAGAAGGGGATTGTGTAGAAATTGTTATTATGTTAAGTGTGATTTGTACACGCGAGTGATAATCACCGACTAGCTATTGAACACGTAAGTGATTGGCTAGGCAAACTTAGGAGAATTATATATTGAAGCATGATGTTTGATTGAATAAGTGTTAAGTATAGATCGTAGATAATCTTGGTCCTAGACTTTAATCCATTAATTCACCTTTATTTCTTCGGTTTTTGTTAGCTAGTTAATCATCATTATTGATCTTATTTAGAGTGTTTAGGAATTGTTTTGCATCATTCAAGTACTTATGATTAAATAGCCATGTTTAGTCTTCCATGAGATTCGACTTAGGGTTAACTTAGCACGTGCTATAAGACTCGTTTAATTGCGAGAACTTGAACTCACGTTTTAAGTTGAACACGACGCCGGAGGAGGTGAGAGAGAAGAGGGGCCGAGATAGAGAAAGGGAGCATAGATAACGTACCTGGTTGGAGGGAAGACAGGAGCGATGCCAGAGAGGGTTGCAGCGTCGATTGGAGGTTAGGGTTTCGATTTGGGGAAGTCTGAGAAATTTTCAATTTTCAAATTGTATAATTTTATAAAAATCAGAAGCAATGATCAATTATATGTATCTAATTAAATTTATTTTTCAATTGTATTGCATACAAATTATAAAATATAGTTTTATTTTTGTAAAAATTTTTTTATAATATAATCAATTTTATAATTATATTATATTTGTAAGTATATTTTTTTGGGATAAAAAAATATTAGGTTAATGTCTTGATCCAAAAAAAGAAAAAAATGTATTAATTCCCAATAAAGAATATTGTGTGATAATTAGAGGTGGCAAAAGTAGAGGACCGGGCCCGCCCGGGCCGGTCCATCGGGCTTTTCATAATTTTGAGGCCCGCCCAAGCCCGCTCGAATATTTTTGGGCTTCACAATGTGAGGTCAAACCAAACTCCAGGCGGGTGGGCTTTTTCCTGGGCGGGTCTAAAGTTTAATTCATTTAAATTAAAAAGATTTTTAAAATTTTTTTTAACATTTACAACGTAAAATTAAACTATGCAATTAACATATTTAAATATTAATAAAATTATGAATAAATAATTAAGAAACATAAAATATAAACATCATAAGATCATAATTTAAATTATATAACAATCCTAAAATAAACAATTAAAACTTTAAAAGTCTTTTATTCATTACCTATCAAAGTCATACAAAATATAAATATTACAATGATAATTAAATTAAATAAAAATTACAAAAAAATTAGTATTTTATCCTATATTATCGGGCGGGCTTTTTAGCCCAAAGCCTATTGTGCTCGATGCTATTTTCGAGCGGACTTTTTAGGCCCGTTTTTTCGGGTCTCCTTTTTCCTTGCCCAAACCCGCCCAAACCACGGGCTTTTGGGCCGGCCTATGGATTTGGGCCTTTTTTGTCCGCTCTAGTGATAATGACATATATATCTATTTATGATAAAATTGTGTGAAAAGATTTTGTTTATGTTTATGGACAAACTTGAGACATAAAATGAGCTTACTCATTTTAAGGTATGGTGCAATTTTATTTTGTACTTTTTAATTCAAGTTCATGACATAATCAATTTCATAATATATTGTGTTGTAAGCACATTTTTCTTTGTGCGACTCAAAAAATATATTCTATGTATTCTATATGTACTAACCTATTTTTCTACAAATAAACATTTATTGTAGAAAATGAATATCAATTTTTGAACCATACAATATATCTATTGTTTTTATATTTAACAAAAAAATGTGTTAAATTTAATTTTTACTTTCGAATTATAGTATGAAAAATTTCTTTTTCAAATCTTATAATTTTACAAAATAAAACAATTGTTGTTTTACGTAATTATATTTATCATTTGATTACTATTATCTACCCATTTTTATATGTTTTTGATTTTTTGGTTTTTAATTTTTTTGATTTTTATGATTAAAAGTTCTTCAAAGTCTATAATTTATAATTTATAACAATAAATATAATAATATATGATGTACTAATATATTTTGCCAAAAATAACATGTGTTGTAGAAAAATGAGGATCAATTTTTTAGTCATACATATATTTATTTTTTTTATACATACCACAATTATGTTAAATCTATTTTGTGTTTTTTACATGTTTTATCTTTGTAAAAACAAATTCATAATACAATCAATTTCATAATTGTATTATATTTATAAGTACATTTTTTTTAGGCTCAAGAAATATTTGGTTAGGTAGGTTAGGTGTACTAACTTATTTTACTACAAGTAATAGATATTTTAAAAAATGAAGATCAATTATAGTATGAAATTTTCATTTTTCAAATTCTATAATTTAAAAAAAATTAGAAGCAATTATCAATTATATGTACCTAATTACATTTATTTTCAATTATATTATATACAAATCATAAATATAGTTTTATTTTTATAAAAATAAGTTCGTAATATAATCAATTTCATAATTGTATTATATTTGTAAGTATATTTTTTGGGGCTTAAAAAATATTTAATTAGGTATGTTATGTGTACTAATTAATTAACTTATGTTACTACATGTAATATATATTGTAGAAAATGAATATCAAATTTGAGTCACAAAATATATTTATCTATTTTATATTTAGCACAAAATGCTCTATTTAATATTTCAATCTTTAATTTTTTTTTTTTAAATATTTCAATTTTTAATCATGGTATGAAATTTTAATTTTTTAAATTCTACAATTTTCAAAAATTAGAAGCAATGATCAATTATATATATCAAATTTAATTTAATTTTCAATTACATTACATAAAAATCATAAATATAGTTTTATTTTTATAAAAAACAATTCATAATATAATCAATTTCATATGTGTAAGTAAATTTTTTTGGGCTCAAGAAATATTTAGTTAGGTAGGTTACGTGTACTAACTTATTTTACTACAAGTAATAGATATTGTAAAAAAAATGAAGATCAATTTTGATCCACAAAACATATTTATCTATTTTATATTTACCACAAAAATGCTCTATTTAAAATTTCAATTTTTAATTATAGTATGAAATTTTCATTTTTTTTAAATTCTAATTATAAAAAATTAGAAGCAATGCTCAATTATATGTACCTAATTAAAATTATTTTTGAATTATACTACATGAAAATCATAAATATAGTTTTATTTTTGTAAAAACAAATATATAATATAATCAATTTCATAGTTGTATTATATTTGTAAGTACATTTTTTGGGGCTCAAGAAATATTTAGTTAGGTAGGTTATGTGACTAACTTATTTTACTACAAGTAATAAATATGTAGAAAATGAAGATCAATTTTGAGTCAAAAAACATATTTATTTATTTTATATTTACTACAAAAGTGCTCTATTTAAATTTTCAATTTTTAATTATAGTATGAAATTTTCAATTTTCAAATTCTATAATTTTCAAAATTATAAAAAATGATCAATTATATGTACATAATTAATTTATTCAATTATATTATATACAAATTATAAATATAGTTGAATGTTGATATTGAAATTTGTATATGACATCTATTTTTTGGGTTCAATGTTGATAGCATAGGTTAACCCATTTGATATTAGCTTTTTATTGATTGATAAAAGTACAATATAATAATGTCCATTGTTTGTATAGATAATGTTAAGTTAATGTCTTAATTTAATAAAAAGGAAAAATGTATTCATTCTCAATGAATAATATTGTTAGATCATGACATATCTATTCATGATAAGATTGTGTGGTAAGATTTTGTCTATTTTCATGGACAAACTTGATAAAATGAGTTTACTCATTTTAGGTATGATGCAATTTTATTTTGTATTTTTTTAATTCAAGTTCATGACATAATGTATTGTGTTGTAAGTACATTTTCTTTGTGTGGCTCCAGAAATATTTTCTATGTAGTCTATACTAACTTATTTGATACAAATAAACATTTATTGTAGAAAATTAAAATCAATTTTGAGTCATACAATATATTTATCCTTTTTTATATTTAACATAGATATGTTAAATTTAATTTTTTTTAATCATACTATGAAAAATTTCTTTTTCAAATATTAAATTTTTTTTAAATTAAAACAATTGTCATTTTACATAATTATATTTATCTTTTAATCAGTACTATCTACCCATTTTCATATATTTTTGAGCTTTTTTATTTTTTGATTAAAAGTTGTTCAAAGTCTATAATTTATAATAATAAATATAATTATATATGGTGTACTAACATATTTTACTAAAAATAACATGTATTGTAGAACATGAAAATCAATTTTGAGTCATACATGTATTTATCTTTTTTTATATGTATCACAAATATGTTAAAATTATTTTTTGTTTTTGAATTATAGTATGAAAAGTTCATTTTTAAATCTTAAAATATTTGAAAATCAAAACAATTATCATTTTACCTAATTATTATATTCATTATATTTTTTATATGTATTTTTTGATCATAAGAAAAAACTTATGTTTTTTTCGTGTTATATTTTTCGAGCCACTGAATAGCCATAAAACTTTTAACTGAACCTAAAGTTTAGAGATCAATTTAATGCAAGAATATTTAATTTTAAAAAAAAATTATTGTATTCCCCTCGATACACTGAAAGCTCTATTTTAAATAAATTAAAAAATTAATGATCATAAATAATTTAGAGAATAATAATTTATGACCTGAATTGACATTTACTTTGACTAATATTCAATTCAATTTGATATGATAAATTTTATATTGTTATAGTTTGTTGAATATGCATAACACTCATTTAAATAAATCACAATAATTATGTGAATATAAGTAACTTGCGGAATTATAATTTTAAACTTAAATTGATATTTATTTACTTGAAATATTAATTCGGAAAATTTTTATGATTATGCCCCGTGCATCGCATGGGTACGGCTACCGTACTAGTATAATGTTAATGCATGTGGGTATACATATTGGGCTATTTTGTAAATAAATGCTGGGTGGATCCAATTGGGCTCAATAAATAAGAAGGAAAATTTAAATATTTCCAAAGACCCGAAAAAGCACTGTTAATTGGGTCGGGTTAATAATCCGGATAACCCATTTATCCATTTTATGCCAACGGTCACGATCTGCGCATTTATTCAATCTCAACATCCCAGCCGTTGATTGCTAGGTTTTCATAGTTGCAAACTTTAAAAACCTCTCCGTTTTCAGGCTGCATTACATCGTTCAGTACTCCTTGCATATATCGCCTAGTCCTTCCGGCGCCGTAGAGATTATTTTCCGGTTCCAACGACAAGGTACTATATCTCATTCTGGTTATTCATATTTCCCATTGTTATCCGTCGTGAATTTCTTGTATTAAATTTGTGATATAATTTTTAGAAGTTCGACCTACGATTCATGCGTCTTGTTATATTCAGTTCCATTCCCTGTTCATAGAAATTACCTAATTTGCTTTGCCAATTGCTGTATGGATTTTCGGCCAGTTCAAAACTCATTTCTGGTGGCAACATTTATGTTTAAGAATATTTCTTGGGTATGTCTGGTGATTAGATGTAATTATTGGCCTATCAGTTTGTTCATGGAGGGTTTTCGTGCTGACATATACTTTAATTGATGAGATTATATGAGTTTTAAGTAGTTGGTGATGGTCCATTGTTATTTCTAGATTTCATCATGGGACAGGAGTTGGAAATTATTTGTGGATTGGTGATCTGATTTAATATGTGTTAGTAACTTAGTATTATTTTGATTTAATAGATTCATGTTATGGAGAAAAAAGTAACCTGATACATTTCGCTGTTATTTTCATTACACGACAGTGTTTAAGCTTTTTTTGGCCATCAGATTCTGTTTTGTGTTATGTTACGCTCATTATAGGTTCGTTCACTTTCTGATGCAATTTTTTTTTATATGATTAAGTCTCTGTTTGGTGTAGGCGCCAAAATGTTTACTGCTAATCAAAAGATTCACAAGGACAAGGATGGTGAGATCACCGAGTTTGAGCAAAGTGTAGGGCAGGTAATGTGCTATTAAAGCTGATTTTTTGTACTTTTCCATATGTAAAGTTCATGTTGTGCTTATAATGGTTTCTTTTAATTTTATTATTCATAGGCACTGTTCGATTTGGAGAACACCAATGGTGACATTAAGAGTGACTTGAAGGATCTTTACATCAACTCTGCCTTGTAGGTCTTGAACAGCGTGGATATATGTATACAGTATTTGATCAACTACTAATTGATTGTCTATTTTCATTAGGCAAATTGATGTTTCTGGAGGCAAGAAGGCTGTGGTTATCCATGTACCCTACAGATTAAGAAAAGCATTCCGCAAAATTCATTCAAGGCTTGTTAGAGAACTTGAGAAGAAGTTCAGCGGAAAGGTAATAATGTCTTGCATCTTGTAAATTTTGCATTGCTTTATTGCAAAATGCCTTTTGTTTTACTTAAAATTATCTAATATTATTTGGATTCTTACTGTATTTTACATGTTTCAATTCTCAGTTTTGCATCTTGTAAATTTTGTTTTGCTTTATTGTAAAATGCTTTTGTTTTACTTAAAATTATCTAACACTATTTGGATTCTGACTGTATTGTACACGTTTCAATTGCCAATCAGTTGTAGATTTCGTTCCCTTCGTTTCAATTGGCGACATTTTTCTTATTGTATCTCTCAAAAATGCAGGAAATTGTTATCATTGCTACTAGAAGGATTGTACGCCCACCAAAGAAAGGATCTGCTACACAAAGGCCTAGAACCCGTACTCTCACTTCTGTTCATGAAGCCGTGCTCGAGGATGTAGTTTATCCAGCTGAGATAGTTGGCAAACGAATCAGATACAGACTTGATGGCTCAAAAATCATGAAGGTGACTTGTTGCACCAGAATCCGTCCCTTTACATAGAATGTAAAACCAATGACCTAATTTTGTATATCATACTTTTTTATGCATTGTAGGTTTTCTTGGATCCCAAGGCAAAGAATGACACAGAGAACAAGCTCGAGACATTCTCTGGAGTCTACAGAAAGCTATCCGGAAGAGATGTTGTCTTTGAATTTCCCAATACCGAAGCCTGAAAGCATTCTCATTGAAGTTTTGACAAAGCGAATTGGCCTTTGCTCCTTTTGATGCCATAACTGTTAAATTTGTCTACCTTAAAGCCTCTTTTGGAGGTTTAGTTATTCGAGTTCAGACATTGCTTCATCCGAATTGTTAGTTGTTGAATTATAGTTTTAGTGTTTGATGTTTTATTTCTGTCTGATATGTTTCATGCAAAACTCATTACTTGATTTGGTTTTTCTTTAGAAATTATCACTTAGGACCCATTTAGTAGGTTAGATTGGATGAAGGTATATTAGTTAAAAATAGTAGTTAGAGTTGTGACGAAGGTAGATGATTGTTATGTGATCTCTTGTTTGGTAAACTAGATCATTATAACTGATAAGTTTCATATTGTATCTAGTAGACTTACAATTTTATCCTTGAAAATTTTCTAAATTTTCCTCAAAATAGTAAATACTCTTTCCCCTTTTTAATACGATAGATCTTAAAATAAAATCAAAGATGGGTCAAAACAAATATCTTGATAGTCGGCCAACACCTGGGCAATTATTGCTTATTTTCTATTTTTATGGAACAATGGCTCACAATCAACATCCTTTAAGCTCAATGGTGTCGACGTACTGCTCATTTGCAGACCATTATTTTTCTTCCTCATCAAGAGCTTGGCAGCCATGTATGAAAAAGTTTTAACTGAATATTGAGTTAATTTGTTTGGAGTTTGTGAAAAGAAGTAGAAAACTAATTTTGGGGTTATTTGGGTAGGCGATGAAGCTTTGATGAGAGAGTTCTAGAGGGGACAACATTGGGTGGCGGCAATATGAGAAAGCGTCGTACATGAGTGACTGGAAGAAAGAGAAAGTAGCAGCTTCAGTGGGTTATTTTAGGTATTTAGAAAATAGTTGCTCTTATTATTCATTCTAGCGGTGGTAATGTATAAAAATACTCACCTCAACTAATGAACATGTAAGAAATACTCACTTCTTGATAGTCATGCAATAATTACTCACTTTACATATAAAATTATCAACATATTCTTAAAAATGTGCACTTTACTTATACAATTACCAAAATATCCTTAAAAATATTATTTGTATTTTGTGATGAAATAATAAAATATACTCCAATTAATAAAAAATTAAATATTTTTAAAATTCCATTTTACGATATAAGAATAAATAAATTTTTTAAATTCTATTTTGTGATGAAATTAATTAAATTTTATTTTATGATTAATAAATAAAATGTAAGTAATTAAAAAACAAAAGATTCTTAAAATTGCATTTTGTGATATAAAAATAAACAAATTATTTAATTTATATTTTGTGGTTGGTAAACTATAATAAATGTAATCTATCTACCATAATTCAAAACATCTTCTTCTTCTTCTTCTTCGTTACTCTTCTACTCTTTTTCTTGTTCTTATCCTTCACAAAACCAACCACACTAACACGCATTTCAATTTTAAAAAAGCAAGAGCACACCAGGTGAAGAGTATTATAAGATCTAAGAGGTATTTTAGGTTATATTTATATTATGCTTCATCTATTCAAATTTACGTGTGTCTCTCCTATATGCTTGTTCTAATTCTTGTGTATGATTGATCTAATTCTTGTGATATATAAATCAAAAAATTATGAAATTTTGCAGGAAGAACCATAATAGTGCAATAGTGATAAAAATGTGGTTTGCGCTCTAGGATAGACAAATTGCGCTCGAGCGAAAACCACCACAACGAGCGCAATTCGTCTTTTCTAGAGCGCAAACCACGTTTTTTTCACTATTACGCTATTTTTCTTCTTCCTTTAAAATTTCATAATTTTTTGATTCGTGTAATTAATATTATGAAATATTATCTGACTAAGAATGAAATTAGTAAGTTCAATAGCTAATTTTGTAGTTCTAGAGGATAAAGTTATAATATTAGAATGTAATTTATTTATTTTCTTTATAATTATGTTGTTAGTTTATAAGTTGTTCTTATTGTGCTATTAGTTTATAAGTTCTTAGGTTTTGATTATTTATGAAATTAATTATTGAAAAATGTTACCGTGTGTTCATGGAGGCAATTTTTCAGATTGTATATATATTGGAGGTTTGGAAGAGAATATCTTAATTGATCCGCAAATGACATCTATTCACAACTTGAGGAGCAAGATCAACAATATATTGATATCAGATTCACGTGTTTTATTTTACGACATATACTATTTGTCGTGGTCTCAGAGAGGATGAGTTATTAAATCTCGGCTCAACAATGATCTGGAATTTAGTCAGTTGTGCATGACACAAGAAAATCCATATCTATACGTTGTTCTAAAAATCGAAGATGGAACATCGCATGATGACGTTTACATCCTGTATGATAGTCAGAATGAATCATACATCAATTATGAGAATCATGTGGGGACATCTACTTCTAGATTCGGCTCCCTTAGTGGAAACTGGCTTGACTCTTTAGATGATATTGGTAGGATTGTTGCTTCCTCGAGTTGGACAGGTGATATCTACCCCTGTGATAATAATTTCACCTCACACGTTGATTCTAGGGTACCAGATCTAAACGTGATGCAATTTAATGATGAGTTTGAGTTGGATCAGCACCAAAATCACGAAGAATCCGATAATGAAGACGAAGACTATATTGAAGAATCAACACCAGAATCATCTGAAGAATCTTCAGAAGATGAGCAACAGAACGTCCTCACACATGCCACAATTGCTGATTTCACTGCATGGATTCGTACTCAAGGAGGGATTCATAGTCTTTTGGATCTCACATACCAGAATGAGGATCGTAGTCCGAATGAAGACGAAGAAGAGTTGCATGAAGGATTGATTAATAATTGGGTAGTTCCAGTGATTCCGATGAGTCTTACAGAAGCCCTCATATTGCGTGAAGAAGGTCCAGAAATTAAAACAATATGAATGAGATCTTATTTCGACACGAAAAAAAGACATTAACATTGCTTTTGGATTATGGTACCTCGAGAAGAAAGCTGAATACAATGTTGTACAATCTGATAAGAAGCGACTCATGTGGGAGTGTGGAGCTGATCCAAAGAAATGTCCTTTTAAAATGAGGGCATCATTCCACGGAGATACTTGGTACGTGCATGGTTTTGAACATCACACGTGTGTGGAATCAATTGAGCATGTTGCCCCGAAAATGATTCATTCAAAGATTATAGCTGCATACTTTGCGAAAAAAAATGCGTGGAAGGTTATAGCTGCATACTTTGCGAAACTAGAATGGAATGAATCTTGTTAAACTAGATATGGTTTTAACATTACTCTAGAAGGACTTGCACGGCGCGGCCGTGCAGTACGATATTCAGGAGGAAACTGTTCACCCTCGTTCAATGCATTCACTGGTGCCAAAAATGGTACGCATAATGGATCCATGCACTGAAATCTCCCAGCAGTGTTGCCTAAAGAAGGAACCACCTCTAAACCCCACACCATCAAAGCTCACGAGGGCCCGTAAAAATGATACACAAGCTTGTTCGGAGTCCTCCTCACGTAATGATCCAACAACTTGTACGTGTATGCTCCCCATGGAATGCATGCCAACGATCAAGATCATCCACCAGTACCCACAACCACTCATGCACAAACTTACTGGTGTCTAAACCTAATAAGAATATGTATGCTACAAGCACGTGGGCCACTCGCAAGTATATGTATCCATCAGGATCAAAAATATTGTTTCGCGTATCGAGAAAATGATCTAAGATATCTTTTCCAGTAAGTTGCATGTCGTTACAAAAGTTTTGATATATGACAACGCCACTGGCGTTGTGTGTCACTGTGATATCAAAATTTGAAGGTCCAAATCTAAGACCCATGATAAGGGCATAATCTTGATAACTAAATTCAATATCCCTACCACATAAATGGAACCACATCTCATTCGGACTAACAATGACACGAGATAGTAACCCGTGCATTGCCTGCCCTTACACCATTCCCGGTGTCCACGAGCTAAGGTGACCAAAAGACCCCGCCTCGAATCTACTTAATAAGTCATCTCCACCCAAGCTTAGCCTATTCATAATCTGCTTTATAGTTTTGATCTTATAATATGTACTAACCGTAGCCATTTGATTCAATGTGTTTAGCCTACGATATGTTGAACCGTCGAACATATGAAATTTTAACAAACTAATTAGAATACAATTTAATTAATAACATGCATATCTTTTTTTTTTAATTTCTAATAATGTTAATATTTAAAAATAAGAAATATATATTATATCCAATAATTATCCAATTAAACCAACCCAATTAAAGGTAATTAATTATGGGAGCAACGGGTTTTGCCTCGTTCGCTAATTAACATATTTAATTAAATATAACCACAATTTAAAGGTATTTAATTTGAATATTCGAGTAAGATTTTATTGCTTTCAATAATGGATCTCCTTTGAAAGAAGGATAATCAATTTATATGAAGTCCTTTTTAATTTTGTTTTATTTCATTGGTTGATATATTTATTATTTCGTTTAGATTATGCTTGGGATTTTGAGACCTTTTGTGCCTTTTTCCCTAAAATTTGTTTACTTTCTATAAAAGAACTCATTTTAGGTGAATAGTTTTGGTGATTTTTGGACTAAAACGTGGCAAAAGGATTTCTATATCTTTTATTTAGGGTAGTTATTTAGAAGGGTGTAATTTGTAATATATGGGGACTATCTATATAGGGCCAAATCACTCAAAATGTCAATAGTAATGTTAATGCTACTATATCTTTAATCCTACATTTTGCAGTGGTGCATTTGTTTTAAATAAATATTTAAAATTAAACTTAAATCTAGTGGTGGTAGAAATTTAATTCAAACTATATGGATTTATTAAGGACTATATATATAGTTGACAATACAACTGATTATTGTATATTATTTAAAATAAAATGAAAAATAAATCTACTAGAAAGCTAAGCAGGTGATTATGAATACAGACTTATGATCATTATTTAAGTACTCAATATTAATGCTTGGCCAACTACTAATTTACAATAAATACATTTGTGTTTAAATTTAAAAAATACATTAGAGAAACATTTGCAATATAAGCCACTTAATAAGTAAAATAATTGTTTGCGTGAATGTGAATGTAAACATTACAAATAATTAAAAAGCAATATAAGTAAAATAATTGTTTACGTGAATGTGAATGCAAACATTACAAATAATTAAAAAGTAATATAATAAGTTAATAATATTAATACATCACAATAATTAAAAACCACTTAATAACACTAATACAACATCTATCACACTAATAAAAATTACATTTTAATAGCTTAAAACATAAAAAAAAAATACTGGGGAGGTTTACGCTCGGATTTTGCGCTCGACAATGAGATTTGCGCTCGAGCGCAAATTGCACAGCCGAGCGCAAATCCACCCCAAAGTCGAGCGCGAAACATTTGCGAAACATTTCTTCGCCCCTCATACATCAATTTCATATATTCTACCTATTTCAAATTAAAACTTCATATATTTCACATATATTTCATGCATTTCATTCATATGTCACATATTTAAAAACACAAATTAAATCTCACAAAACACAAACAAAACTGTATTTCAACAAAAATACCTCAATTTTTGTATCTTGAAATGAAGCCATTGGATAGGGGGTGAGAAATGGTGAGGATGATGGTGGCTTCGTGGCGGTGGCGTCCGATGGTGGCGGCGTCCGACAGCGGTGGCGTCCGGTGGCGGGGGCGTCGTGTGGTGGTGGAGTCGTGTGGTGATAGAAATGAAAATGATGGGTGAAAATGGTGGAGTGAAAATGGTGAAGGAAAAAGATGATAGTGGGGTGGGTGGTAAAAATTAATGGGGTAGGTGGTTGTTTTATTTGAAATGTAGTATTATTTCTATAATTTTGAAATGGTCGATTGGGAGAGATAAATCATTTTTTATGTCTTTTCTTATTCTAATTAAATATAAATCATCATAAAATTAAGGTGTAATCTAGGTAAATTTTTTTTTATTGATATATAGGTTAATGGTAAGAAAGATTGAATAGGAGGGAGTATAATTTATTTTCATAAATTTACATGTGTAAATAGATAATCGATAAATAAATATGTAAATAAATTATTTTAAAATGAGAATGAGTATTTTTTCATGTGTAATAGAGAGTGAGTATTTTTGACATGTACCATTACAATAGTAAGCATTTTAATTTTTACCCATTCATTCTATATGATTTTAATAACACATATTTCATAGGATTTGAAAGTTTAGGGGTGACCGGGTGAGCATGATTCGGTTTGGTAATCGAACCGAAAAAATAATGAAAACCAAAATAAAAATTGAACCAAAAAATTGTAAAATTGAAATCGAACCGGAATGACATTGAATCGAAAAAATCGAACTGAAATTTTCGGTTCGGTTTCGGTAAAAAACCAAAATATCAAAACTGAAAATATTAATTAAATAAATAATTATTTAATAAGTAATATTAAATAAATAATTATTATATAATATGTTTCGGTTCGGTTTTCGGTATTTCAGTTTTTTCGATACGAAAACCGAAACCGAACTGAAAAACCGAAAGTTTATAAAATAAAAATCGAAACAGAACCAAAAAGAAAAAAACCTAACCGAATTTATTGATTCAGCTCGATTCGGTTCAAATTTTTTTACCAGATTTTGCTCACCCTTATTTGAAACATGCTTCAACCTACATTTAGTTAAGGGCTTCTAAATTATAATTGGCCGATAGGATAACTTACTCAACAACCAAACAAGAGACTGAGGGAGGAGAAAAAAGTATATCCTTCCTCTATCTCCCTACCAACCGGACCCTTATTATTTGACAACTTAGTTACAGAATTATCTATCACATAGCTTGAATGAAAAAAGACCAATACTAATAAAAACACTTAAAAATTTTACTAGAAAGTCAACTAAAAACGTAAGTACGTTTTTGGCTGTACATGAATTTAGAGAAAATATAGGTGATATGATGGATCATTGTACCGAAGAATTTTTCTTCAACAAGAAAAAAAGCCTTGTATTTGCAAATGGCGTTACAGAAATTGTGATACATTCTTCACTTTTTAATTTTAATAAATTTTAAGCATTTTGTACGGTTCTAATTTCTCTTCTTGTTTTTCCCAAATTCAGACAAATTTATTCCGACTACTGTTATCATATCATTTCCCACGATTCCATAGCTCCTTAATCCTTATCAAGTAGGGATGACCAGCAATGAATGGAAGGCAAATAAGATTGCATGTGTGTATTTATTTCTGAGATACATACAGTGAACCAAGTTGGATATGCACTTTTAGATTATAATCATATGTGTATGAGATCTGTGTACAAGAATCAGTACATTATAAGTATAACAATACACAGAGAGCAGAAAAGGTGAAAAAAGAATTCTCACTAACTTGAGCTATTAGCTACTTTGAATAGATTACTTGAAAAACCTGCTGCTAACTCCTGCTCTGTACAAACTCAAGCCTGAAGTCGTTGCAACAGTGATCTGGGTGTTTGCAGGTGTAAACAGCACGTCTCCTTCACCAACTAACTCTTCACAAACTGCTCCTCTTCCTTTCACCACTAGAAATAATGAAGGACCAGGAATAGCAGGAAATACAGTCGATGCTCCTTGCGGAAGAATACACTGATCTACCTCAAATTCATCGAAAGGCGGCTGATATTTAACTGTATATGGATTTGAAGGAACTCCACGAAGAATTTCTGGGAAACCCTGCAAGATAAAATTTGATACATGAACAAAATGAAAGTCTATTTACTTTACTACTAAATAAACTGCAGATGCTGCTACAAGTTATGAATGGATGGTACACACAATGATAAAGTTGTTACTTGTTACCTGTTTATACGTGAGTATGGAACATAGAGTTTGCACGTCGAGTTTCTTTGGGGTAAGACCAGCTCGTACGACATTATCCGACGTTGCCATGCACTCAACACATTCACCTTGTAAATATGCATGAGGTTCATTTGCACCCAAATATAGGGCTTCGCCAGATTTAAGTTTCACATAATTAAACAAGAAAGCTGCAATGACACCAACATCCCCTGGATATTGCTTTTCAAGCCGCAAAACTAGTTCCTCCTTCTCAGTCAGCCCCCTCACCTATTAGAAAATTAAACTCATCAGTAAATGTAATTTTAAGCAGAGAAGCATATCATCAGAATAGGCAAATCAATATGTTTGTGTACTCATATGCCAAGGCAAAACCCATCATGGAATCATTTGATCGCTGACGCCTTATCACAAAATCATTATTTACATTGTCTTGTTTCATAAAATCTAATGTATGCTCATATGTCTACAGAAATGCTAATGTAGCTATAACTATAAGATGATTGAAACTTAAAACTGCAGCATTTCCAAACAACAGAGATATTGCCCAAAGGCATTAACTGAATGTGGCAAAAGCTCATTGAGAAGGCAATGCTAGAGAACACAGCTAGGAATAAGCATTCGTCAAGTGGGTGTTTCTCTTGTAACCATTCTCTAAATGTCAATGGTATTCCGCTATGATGATGATAGAAATTCTAATCTCAACGTTGGTGAATGAGAACAAGCTCCCTGATTTAAAATAAAACAATAATAGCAGGCTGGCCACATGGAATTAAAAATCAGAACAGAGAGAGCTAGAGGAAATTGGCTAACTGGAATCATCATAAAGGATCAATAAACCACATTTAAGAAAATACCAACACAAGTAGGAAGCAATAGGGATATAACTCTACATACCTTGCGCTTTAAGTTCAGTCGACTTATCAACTTGATGACTACAGCAGATATGACGGTCTTGCTAGTAGACATGAGTTTAGTAAATAAGAATTGTAGAACCTCTTTCCGTTTCTTTTCCCCGTCCTCTTCGCTTATGTGTAATACTTGATTTGCAGATGTACTGCCAACCACTTCAGTAATCTCAGGTACATTCTGGAGAACAGTTTTAATTTCCTATAAAGAGAAAAATATCAGGTAAATATGTTTAAAACATTAGGAGATCCTAAAAATCTAACTTACTTCAATCAACCTAGGTGAAAATATTCAACTTTTACTTTAATGCTCAATAATTTTTGTTAAGCTGTTCACAAAAAATTCAACTAATACAAAATGATGCATTGTGTTTCATGTGGGGATGAGTGCTCAAGTGAGATGGCGTATGAGAAACACTTGAACTCACTTTAGGCCTCTAAGACCAACTACAGCCTACAGTTCAACTTCTAAGATCAACATCGGTCTCAAACTGTATCAGATGAGGTACGAAAACAGAACATGTGCTAAATCAACCGAACTCACTTTGATTACATGTAAGGTGGTAAATCTCTTATAAAAAAATTATGTCAGATGCTGTTTCCTTCCATCAGGAGAAAGGGCCCGTGGCCCAAAAATAAAACATTTTTTGTGTGTATTTGTGTGTGGGCAGAAATGCACACAGATATTAAATCACAAATACAAACAATTCATTCATCCTGAACTCATGATTCCTGGGAGAATCCATCCACAAAACTAAAGAACTAGCAGAACCTGGAAATAATAGTTGTTAACATTGTCTACACATAGATTCCATGTGTCATTCAGAGCCATTATCTGATTGACACGAATCGTAAACCTTAAGTACATCAGTGCACCTTAGATGCTGACTTTATTTATCAAAGCACTGACACTTTATAACGTAACAAGGATAGCACATGATAGTCACATGCACATATAAATAGAACAAAAATTTAATGAGTATATAAATAAATCGCTCCCATTCATCCAAGGGATATAAATCTATACCACGTTACCAGAAATGGCCAAAGTTTACCATCCTACAGGACAAAGTCACCAGAAATGAAAGAGATCAACACATCATACATAATGTTTGCAGGTTTCTCAAGAAAATTATCAAGGCAAATATCAATTTTCCAGATCCAATCGAAAGATCCTTGACCAATAATCCAAAATGCACCAAGATAATCATGATACCTCAAGACCAACGAAACCACAGAGTGCCTCGAACTCAGTGAGCGCCAAAGCCATCTCAGGCTTGTGATTGTCATCCTTATAGACTTCTGGCTGTTGCTTATGTAGGATTGCAGCTAAACTCTTATCTGGATGAGCTTGTATGGACAATGCCTTTGCAACTGAAAGTACCTAAAAGCAATAAATAATTCATTATATTGTTGATGGCATCGCTACTGTCATTCTGTTTCTTTTTTATCATTTTCTAAACAGAAGCAACAAATTTTACTCAAATGAACCAAACAAGTCAGGAGATCTCCAAGGATAATGAACTAACACTGAGCAAAATAAGCATTTCTTTTAGATCTTCACATCATGGTTACCAACAATTGAGTCTATTTCCAACAAGGAACAGGGTGACTTAAAAAATTGTTCAAAAGCAAGCACATCCCGCAAATTTAAAACAAAAACCAAACTTCCATAGCTACCTTGAAGAGAAAAGGAAGATTGGGACCCCATTTCTGGAACACCTTATCCCCAAGCACGCCGGGGTTCTGCTCAATCCAATCCTTCAAGCTCACTGAATTCCTGTAGCTCCGCTTGCGGCCGCCCTCCCTATCCACACAACCATTCCGTAATTGGTAGTTGGGCACAACGGTTGAGGGCCCCGACCCGTGGGTCCCCATCCAGAATTCAGCGAAGGGTTCATCACCGTCGATTTCCTCCCCACTATTATTGGCGTATAGGCGCGCCACACCCGATTCTTCCCCAACCTTGCCCCATTCGTACCTCTTGACTGAGCATCTGAGCCTGACGATTCCTGGAAATTCGGCACCCATAGCAATGGAATGCAATGCAATGCAATGCCGAGGTTCAGTGAGAGAAGGGAACAGGAATCTGGCGAGAGCGCGGGAAAAGCAAGAGAAGAAGAGGGAAAGAGAGGAAGATGAGTGCGCCCATGAGGGGAATTGGGCGGAGGGTGTGGCTTTTGAAGGAGACGATGAGATTTCGATTATTATTTTTCTTCTAAATTTACTCTTACTCTTTTCCGAGAGGAAAAAAGCTTGTAAAAGAAGAAAAGAAAAGGAAATTACGGCGGTGGTGACCCACGGCGGAGGGAGAGGATATTTGGGAGGGAGGCGATGACGGAGGGAGAGCGTCGGTGGGGAGGTTGGTTGTGAAATGAAATGGTAGTTAGTTGGAGTGAGAGACTTCTTTTGCCACTTTCTAAGGTCTTTCTTTGCCACCAATCCAATACTTCCCTTAAACTAACCATATTTAATAAAAATATCGATTATCTGAATTTTAAAAATAACGATACTCGGTAACTCGGATAATCATATAAATTTTTCGGGAAGAATTGATACCGGATCTGGTACTCATTTATAAAATTATATAATTTTTAAAAGATATTTTATATTTATTAAAAAATATTCATATATTATAAAATATTTACCGAATTAAATTTAATTATATTTACAACGAATTATTATTGGTTTAAATTTATATTTTAGATATAAAAGATGTATTTTTTCGATTCAAGTTAGTCAGTGTCGGATCAATTGACACTCTAATTGTAACATTCAATCTTCTCTTATTTTAAAAAAAGGAAAAAAAAGTAAATTTTAACCGTTCTAAAAGAAATATAATATTAGTTTCATTTACGAAATTGTTACTCATTTTGCTATATCCATAAAATTGTTATCTGATTTTTTTTTTCTTTTTTTAATTAAAATGATAAATCAATTGTGATTCAAATTTTACTTAATATTCAATACACTTTGAGTTAAATTATTTTATTAAAACGTCTATCGATGCAAAGTGAGTAATAATTGTGTCTTTCTTGTCGTTCTCAAGTAAGTAGTTGGGCGCAAAACATCCAACGAGAACACTAGTATTGGGAGTAGGGGTGTCAGAGTACGATATACTTTACTAAAATTGTCATGCCTTATACCTTACATTAACATTCGGTATGAAAAATCTCATACCGTTACCATACAATAATTTCGGTATATCTTACTTTCGGTATGACATTTTTACATACCTATATCTTACCTTATTTTCGGTATACCTTACCTTACTTGTAACACCCGAGTATTTTATACCGGACTTATATGTGTTTAAAAATCCCAAGAATAAATTTTTTGGATTAGAAACTTTATTTTGAAGCTTGCTGCCAAGTTTCAGCGAAAACGGAGACCAAATCTCCACTCTTTCGAGAACCGACTTATACTTTTATAACGGGTAGCAAGAGCAAATACATGATTCATTCGAATGCCCGGATTTGAAGTTCGAGACGAGATGTGGACAAAGCGCGATAATTTATATACACTTTTATCACGATACGGACCATACGCGGAACTTTTTATTTTTCGCCGTCCGGTGAATAGTAAAACCGAGAACTCAAGAACTCGAAAAATTGAGAAAACTCCTATTTATCGATTTTGATAGCACGAGTATTGAGAAAATTCTCGAGAAGTTTAATAAAATGAATTTCAGAAGAAACGGAGTTTTTAATTAATATTTATCAAGAAATCGAGGAACAAGCATTTTCTTGGTTTACGTGCAACTCGATCGGGCCAAACCCCGACTTTAATTCACGAGAGACGAAGATATTTTAATGAGTAAGAAAGTCGAGTGTGTTGACTCCCGTTTCAACGGAGATAGCTAAATGACGAAAAATCGGACCGAAATATCTAAGAGACGAAAAGACGATTTGGACCCCGGATATTTAGATATTTTGAGGGGCAACTTGTGGCCTATAAAAGACCACAAAAGTCACCCCCAATTCAGATTTTTACGTGAGATAAAGCAGCCTCATCTCTACAATTATTGGTGTGAACAAAGAAGAGAAAAGGAGGAGGAGTTTTGCTCCGATTCTCGTCCCGTTCGTCTCGTTTTTCTGATTTCTTCGAAATCTAATCCGATAGAAAGGTAGCCCTCGATCTTATCTACGTTTCTACGGTTTTATTTTCATGTTTGGAGATTGATGAAAAAGTGAAAAAAAAGGGGCTACCCTTTTCGATTTTTTCGATTCGAGCCCTAATCGAAAAATATCGAGAATTAATGTTGCTCATATGAGTTAGATAAACATGTGTTTTAAGTTTCAATGAAATCTAAGCATGTTAGGTTTTGAGAAGTTAACTTGAGCTCGTCGTTTTATATGATTTCGATTTTTCTCGGATGAATCGAATAGACGAGCATGTATGTAGGTTATATATGAGTATTATGTGAATTTACGGAAATTAATCGAGCATGTTTAAAAAATAGAGAAAGGGGCGACAGTTTCTGCACGGGTTTTGTCTCATCGTTTTAAGTATAGAATTAGTAGAATTTTTAACATAATAAAATATTAGATCGAGTTAGGAGTAATCTCCAACTTGAATCACCCCGTTTCGTTGTGTTTTCGATTTGTTATGAATTTTTCAAAATGGTTGCGCAAACTGCCAAATCCAGCGAAAATCTGGAAATTTATCTAACTTTGAAAATTTGTGAAAAATAGAGTAAAATGATTTTATGTGTTTTGTCTTCGGATTATAAAACTTTACGGTGTTATGGTCACTTTAAAGTTTGATTCGTTACAATTGGAATTATTTCCAATTTATTACGATTTTTCAAATTCAACTGCTCATTTAGCTTGAACATGTGTTGAGCATATTGTGAATTTATCGGATTTTTTCCGTCAAGTGTGCAAAAATTGAAAATAAGCTTAGTGATTACATGGTTATAATCATTGTTGCGTTTTGTTTCATTTGTATGAGCTATTAATGAGGCCCACAAGGGACCGAGGATAGTCTTATTTAATCAGCTAAGCTAAAGAGGTTCATTATGTTATAGTGTATTAAAGTTTCATGAAATTCAAAGATGCTTTGATATTAGACGAGCATGAGTGCAGAGAAATGATCAAACATGAAGTTATGTGTTTAATCAAAGTCAAAACATGGTTTGATTAGAATTCATCGAACGACCCTCCTAGAATCTAAATCCGAAACTCGAGCAATAGCCGAGTTAAAAGACCCGAGAATAATTCTCAAATAACAAAGGATAATAATTCCTTACACTTATAGAATATAATTAGATGCACTCGAAAATGTTATCTCACTCGAGGTTTATTTAAAGGGTACGATGAAAGGTCAGGACCGCAGTTCGAGAAAGAAGCAGTCGTCAGTCAAGACGATCCAAGTAGGCTTTCTTATACTAAAAGAAAATATGCGTGATTATCCGCATTTATGTTATTTCTTTTCAAATAGCTTTTGAATTGAAATTGATATTTCAAGTATTGTCTTGCCATAAATGTTTTATGTTTTGTATGATACATATCTGTTATGATTATGAAATCAAATTCGGGTTCCAGTGGGTAAGCATCCCCACTCGAACTAGTGTACACAAGGACCGTGAGTCATCTAGCGGGTTAGCCGGTCAAGGTGTCCGTGGAAGGTGGCCACCTTCCCGGCACACAGAAATTACAGATATGCTTGATTACTAAAGAACTTAGACTGATCAGTCGAACTCAGAATTTTCAAGAAAAGAAATGCTTTTGTGAACATAGGTGCTTTAGTGACAAAAATCCCTATGTATCACTTAGAATGGCTTGACAATTATATATGTATGAATGTGATTTTGGGCATGTGTCTACTGAGTACTTTTGTACTCAGCCCTGCATGTATTTCTAAATGTGCAGGTTGAGCTATGATGAAAAAGGGGAAGTGCTAAGAGAAAATTTTGTCGAACTCATCTAGTAGTAACTCTTGGGGGTTTGCATACATGTAAACTTAGAAATTGATCCAAATTCCGCTGCAGACACTCAGATTAAGTATTCAGATATTTCTCTTCGTGCAAGTCTCATTCTTTTCCTCTATTTTTATGTTCCTTTCCCCAGTCACGGTTTTCCCGACTTTGGCTACCTTAGCGGAGGGTGGGCGTGACAGAGTGGTATTAGAGCAACTTGTGCTCTGAACCCAAGAGTCTTTTTCAAGTTTAGTCTAGTATTATTTCACTAGACTAATTTAGTGAGTCGACCAAAAGCTTAGCACTCCGACACATCACACTCAACTAGAAAGAGGTAAACATTTTAAGAAGTTGAAGTTTTATGTTTTAAGAGGAATAAGCATGTTCCTATTAGCTGAAGTTTGAGATTTGAAAAGAAATGAATGTATTTCTTTTCATTTAAAGTTCAAGATTTATAAAGAAATGAAGGTATTTCTTTCTAATTGAAGTTTGAGATTTTTAAGAAATATACGTATTTCTCTAGTATGAAGTTGGGTATTGAAAGAAGAAAAAGTATGCTCTAAGAGAAAAGTTTTTAAGATGTTTTGAAGTGAAGTTTTTAAGTGAAAGCAGTAAGAACGATTCTTTTCAAAGTTGAAGTTTAAATGTTTCTTTTAAGATGAGTCATAATCATTGTCATGACGTTAGAGCTTTTTCCTATGAACGTAGAATGCTTTAAGATGTATGTTCCCTTTAGAAAAGAGAACTTAGACGAGAACTTAGAAGAACTTTTACAAGCTACTCGAAATCGAGAACGAGAACAATCTGAATAAAGAAGAAACGAAAAGAACCAGGAAAAGGAGAATATCCAAAACAAAGGCTAAGGCCAATTACGAGAAAACAAAAGAGAGAGATCTTCTCTTTTATAACGAATCAAGATCACGGCTATGATCCGATAAGTTATCGTTTCTACCTTAGAATCTAAACCGAATGAAATTATTAACTCAGTTATTAAAGATTTAATTATCTTTGAAAAATAAATATTAAATCTAGATTTCCCAAGAATTTTATAATGATAAGTATAGCATACTAGAAGCCTCAAGAAGTTATCATCTTTGATGATGAGTCATAGATCTAAACTCTTAAGCAATTTTGGTTTTAAACCAAATTCTTCTTACGAAATTATCAAGCATGTTCATAAAGTTTAATTAGTGGTCTTATTCATGTGAGATGACAACAAATGATAAGACAAAAATGTACCAAATTTTAGAATCAACTACATAAGTTTCGAGAACACTCAGATACAAGAACAACCCAAAGAAGGGTGGAAAAGCTTGAGAAGCAATCGAGAAAAAACCAAAGGAAAAGAAGATGATAGAAAGGTAGTGGATAACTCCACTATAGAGCTATGAACTTAAGAATATGGATCTATATAGTAAAGAAGATATCTTAATAAGATAAGACGTTAACTCAGTAGAATGCCACTGAGAAGAATTGGACGCCCAAGAGGCGGATGTAAAGATCAAGGTTCTAGAAACATAGATAAAAGACATGAAGCTAAACCAGAAGTAACCTCACCCTCCCACTGCCTGAACATAGAATTGAGGAATTATTTTTAAGACAGAACCCACCTATTTTCAACGGAATGGGAGATCCAGCTAAAGCGGAAGTTTGGGTAGGAGCTCTAGAACGCATCATTAACTTTCTGCGTTGTACGGATCAAGAATGCATGATGTGCGTTTCGTTCCAAGAGATGGGATCAACAGATTTATGGTGGGAAGCACACAGAAAGACTATGACCCATGAACAACTAGCAAACTTGACCTGGGAAAACTTCAAGAAGGGAGTATATGACAAGTATATCCCTAGGAGCTATCGTAAGAAGAAGGAGATGGAATTTTACAATCTGAAGCAAGAAAGGATGACTGTGACAAAATACGATCGAGTGTTCTATGATATGACACGATATGCGCCAGAACAAGTAGACACGAGCAAGAAAATGGCGAAAAAGTTTTGTGCAGGTCTGAGGCACGAAATTAGGATGACATTGGCAAACCATGACGAATTATTTTATACTGAATCCCTCAATTGAGCTCTTGACAAGAAGCTGCAATGTCAGGAGAAAAGCATACAACCCCTGCGACACTGATGTCCGCCCAAACACAATCTCAAGGCTTTAGAGGAAAGGTAAATGGGAGGATAACCATAACAACTCCACTTCGAAGAAACCATGGCAAGAGAAAACTTGTTCCCAGAACTACGAGAAACAGAACCCGACCATTCAGAGAGGGAACTATTTAGAAAAGTTTTCTATTTGTCTCAAGTGCAAGAAGATACACGGCGGAATATGTATAACAGATAGCGACAGGTACTTTTTGTGTGGCCAGAAGAGGCACTTCACAAACTATTGTCCTACTAGACAGTAGGAAATAGGCGCAAGGTCTAATCAGACAGCGAAAGACCAGCATGTCCGAGCAATTCAGGCTCAACCCCAAAAATATCAGCAACCTCAGCAGTTACCACCACCCCCACTACTACCACCTTAGTACCAACGACGCAAACATTAGAAACAGCCATGACAGACCAAACCTATGCAATGAAATAGAAATAGTCTGAAGAAAATCAGGGAAACCTGACAGGTATGGGCACCCTCCTTGGCACACCAGCAATCACTTACATGATACTGGAGCATCTCATCCTTTCATTGCTCAAACTTGTGTAGAGAACATAAGACTGGAACTAGAACCAATAGAGACAACCTTAAGAGTTTCTTCACCTTTGGGAGGAACTACTACTCTCACACATTCTTGCTCTAACCTAAGCTTGGATTTAGGATCACTTAAGGTTTTTGCGAACAATCTTAGTGTAATCTCGATGAACGAGATGGACAAAATCTTAGGCATGGATTGGCTAGCCGAAGGCTATGCCCTAATCCTTTACAAGAAAAGACAAATCTCATTCCCACATCTAATAAAAATAACCCACGAGTTTTCACGAGATTACCATAAACAAGAAGAAGGCAGTTATTTCAGCACTGCAAGCCACAAAGTTAGTAAGGAAAAGTTTGAACCTACTTATGATACACAAGTGGAGAAGTAAAGGAAGAAAGGAAGATTTAAGATGTCTCCATTGTACGAGAATGCCCAGATGTATTTTCAGAAGTACTGCCAAGATTACCATCAAATGGACAATTAGAATTTATAATCAACCCAGAACCATGATCAACACCAATGTTCAAACCATCATTTACGATGATCCCTAAAGAGTTAGAAGAACTCAAGATGCAACTTCAAGAACTTTTGGACCAAGGTTTTATCAGTCCTAGTGTATCACCTTAGGTGTCACATGTGCTTTTCATGAAAAAAAAAGGATGGAATTCTAAGAACGTGCATAGACTACAAAGGCTTGAACAAGCTGACACTCAAGAACCGATATCCTTTACCCAGGATTGACGACTTGTATGATCCACTTAAGGGAGCAAGTGTCTTCTCAAAGATAGATTTGAGATCAGGATACCATCAACTGAAAATCCGACCGGAAGATGTTCCTAAGACTGCCTTTCGAACCCGGTATGGTCACTATGAGTTTATAGTGATGCCTTTTGGATTAACCAATGCACCGCAGTGTTCATGGACCTAATGAACCGTGTGTTCCACCCTTACCTCGACAAGTTGTCTTGGTCTTTATAGATGATGTTCTTATCTACTCGAAGAATGAAGAAGAACATGATAAACATCTAAGAATCACCTTAGAAACCCTCCGAAACGAGAAGTTCTATGTTAAATTTAGTAAGTGTGAATTTTGGCTTAGTGAAGTAATGGTTCTTGGACACATTGTGTCATCTGAAGAAATCAAGGTAGACCCCATCAAGGTAGAAGCTGTACAAGAATGGAAGTCACCAACGACTCCAAATGAAATAAGAAGATTCTTAGGATTAACTAGATACTATCGGAGATTCATCGAAGGATTCTCCAAGATAGTGGACCAATGACACAACAACTACGTAAATGAATCAAGTTTAAGTGGTCTCTAGAATGTGAAGCCAGTTTTTAGCTTTTGAGAGAAAAGTTGACTACCGCCCCGATACTGGCAATCCTAGAACCCAACAAAGAGTATGTAGTCTATATGGATGCAGCCAAGAACGGATTAGGATGTGTATTGATGCAAGAAGGAAAAGTCATAGCATATGCATCACGACAACTAAGACCACATGAACTGAATTACCCAACTTACGATCTGGAGTTAGCTGCTGTTGTGCATGCTCTGAAAATTTGGAGACACCACCTCTATGGAGTTCGGTGTGAAATTTTCACAGATCATAAGAGTCTCAAGTACTTTTTCGAGCAGAAAGACCTTAATATGAGATAGAGAAGGTGGCTCGAATTAGTGAAGGATTAAGACTGTGGTATAAATTATCACCCAGGAAAAGCTAACGTAGTAGCTGATGCCTTAAGTCGTAAGACTTCCTCAAAGCTTGCATTACTTCTAACCCAAGAGAATAAACTCATAAAAGAGTTTGAGTTAATGAACTTGAAAATTTTACCACCAACCGAGACAATGGAAGAAATTATTGTCACTTTGATAGTAGAGCATTACTTGAGAAATAGAATTTTAGATACTCAAAGGAATGATAAAAATTTTAAGAAGATACATTTGAAAGTGAGAAAGGATGATGCTACAGGATATCACGAAGAAATTGATAATGTCATCACCTTGAGGGAAGACTATGTGTCCCACATAGTGCAGAACTTAAAGAAGAGATCATGAGCGAAGCACATGATACACTGTATACGGCCCACCCAGGAAGTACGAAAATGTACCAGAATTTGAAAAAAAAAATTCTAATGGGACGGTATTAAGATGGATATAGCATTATTCTTAGAGAGATGTTTAACTTGTCAGCAAGTGAAGGCAACTGCATCAATGACTTTATGGCAAATTGCAACCATTAGAAATTCCAGAATGGAATTAAGAGCATATTGTTATGGATTTTT
The DNA here is from genome assembly GCA_026898415.1 of Leonotis leonurus. Classification (NCBI taxonomy): domain Eukaryota; kingdom Viridiplantae; phylum Streptophyta; class Magnoliopsida; order Lamiales; family Lamiaceae; genus Leonotis; species Leonotis leonurus. Next base: position 500,690 of record JAPKLX010000081.1, read on the forward strand.
GCTACCGGATTACCCAGATTTAAACAAGGAAACACTGCCATTTGGGGTAACCGTAGATCGTCTCACAAAATGTGCTCACTTTGTACCTATAATGATAACTTATGGGTTTGACAAGTTAGCTCAGTTGTATGTTCGTGAGATCATACGATTACATGGCGTACCAGTGTCAATCACCTCAGATCGATACTCAAAGTTTACATCCAGATTCTGGATGAGTATCCGGAAAGAATTAGGCACAAGGTTGACCTTTAGTACTGCATTCCAACCTCAAACTGATGGACAATCGGAGAGAACCATTCAGACTCTATAAGACATGTTGAGAACAGTGGTTCTCGACAGAGGTGTAAGTTGGGAAGCGATACTACCATTAGTCAAGTTTGCCTACAACAATAGCTATCAGACGACAATAGAGATGACTCCATATGAAGCACTATATGGAAAGAAATGTAAATCACTACTCTATTCAGACGAGGTTGATGAAAGAATGATAGTAGGCCCAGACTCAGTCATCGAGATGACTGAGATTGTTAGACAAATTGAAAAAAAAAATCAAATAAGCTCATATTAGACATAAGTCTTATGCTAACACTCGTAGAACTGAGCTACAATTTGAAATATGAGATAAAGTTTTCTTAAAAATTTCTCCTTCTAAAGGATTAATCATATGTGATAATAAAGGAAAATTTAGACCTCGTTTTATTGGATCGTACGAAATTCTTGAAAAGAATATGTCCAATGGCATATAGATTAGTCTTACCACTTAGTTTTGGAAAAGTTCACAACATTTTCCATATGTCATAACTTAGAAAATACGTGTTTGAGCCAAAGCACGTTATTCATCAAGGAGAGATGATTTTGAAACCTGACTTGAGAAGTAGGATCTTAGCTGCTCAAATAAAAGAAGAGAAAAGAAGAGGATAATATAATTGAGTTTGAAACTTGGTTTCAATGAGAAAAGAAGAGGACAATATGAGTAAATTTTGAAACTTTGTTTTGATGAGTTCAGTTCATGAGTAAGCTTTGAAACTGTGTTTCAATGAGAAATGAAAAGTATGAATGAGTATGAATGAGCTTTGAAACTCTGTTTCAATGAGGAATGAGGATTATGAAAGAAGGAATTTTTTTTTTAAAAATGTAAGTTATGACATTTATGAATGATGATAAGAGTTAAAGAAAAGCACTGGAAATAAATTTCCAGTAGAGTATGATAAAGAAAATCGAGATGAATATGATTCCTCAAAGAACATAGACTTACCTTAGATCTATGATTATTTCCAAGGAAGAATAGTGAATGACGAGAAAGAATGAGAACTTAGAAAGCTTTCGAACTTTTCTAAGGTAGTAGTTTCCAAAAGAGAGATTAGTCAAATGTACTCTAAGATGCATTATCACAAGTGTAAAAGAATATAGAACGATGGATTAGTATGGGTTATCTATTATCCTGATGAACATATATGTTCAGTAAGATGAATAAACCGGAACACATTTGAATGAGAGGGACTCTGAGAATATGCAGGAATGGGACTATATATCCAAAGAGAGCTTAAAAGATATGGTCAAAGAAGGAAGGACTCGAAGGAGCAGTGACACCAAGATGATCTCAACGAATGACATTATATGATTAGTGACACAATTATGGTCACCTTATTCGATAATATACCTCAACGAAGATTCGATTCGGCTATTGATTTATCGCTAGATTTCTTAGAGAGTTATAACCCGAACGATGCGTGAGTTCAGTTCACGAGTAGCAAGTTTCAGTTTCAGTTTAATAAGCGAGATTCAGTTTCAGTAGAACGTAGAGAATAAGGGAGTTCAATTTCAGTTTCAATTTCAGTTCAGTGGAACGTAGAAAGTTTTAGTACAGTTCAAGTTCAATTCAGTTCAGCTCATTCAATTCAGTTCATGGGTATTGTCACGAAAAATGCAAGTCATTAAATTCCTTTCAGTAATCAATTATATCATTGAGTTGAACTCTATGATCTTAATGCAATTAAGAAGTCATATGAGGTCCTTCTAAACTCTATGGTAAAAGAAGTTCTAGTCAAGACAACCATTGAAATATTATCCCTGAACCTAAGTATCTTTATGACTGAGAAGTGATTGTGATGGGCCTGATCAACCCATGTGATCAAGAAGATCTCAGTAGTTGTCATTCTGGTCTCCGGACCCTAAAGCTCAACATTTTTGAAATTCAGTTGGGTTCATTCATTTCTTTTTAATATTTAATCGGTTGACGTTTGTCTCTAAACAGTTTGTCCAACCCTCGCTTAAGTTATCATGAGAGATGATGGACCCACATGATTGATAAGTTATCATAATAAATTTCCTTAAACCTTTGGAACTAAGACGTATTCGGTATATGGCTATCTAAGTACCATTATTACAGTTTTGAGATTTTATATGTTGAGGACATATAGTAAGTGCTAACATTAAGTATGTATATGGTAATGTGGGTTGTCTCCATGTTACCGTATGCCACTTCGAAGAAGGGATAAAGTTTAGAATGAAGATAAGAATGAGGTTCCTTATGATGAAAGTGAGGTTACGCTTATGCCGCCACCTCAGAGAAATTGTCATCCTTCAGTGGATGTGCAACCCAGTTGACGCAGAACTATGAATCAAAGTTCTGGAAAGAAATAGAGAAACGATTAGAGTGATATCTTCTCGCAGTTAGAGAGATACACTAAGTTATGATATAATATTCATCGATAAAGGTGCTCGACGAGATTCGTTCCGGAGTACAAATGTGTTAAGTTACTCGACTGGATTCGTTCCGGAGTACAAGTATGTTAAGTTACTCGACGGGATTCGTTCCGGAGTACAAGTGTGATAAAGTTTCTTGACGGGATTCGTTCCGGAGCATAAATGTGATAAAAGAATGCAAAGAATAGAAACAGTCCAAGAAAGGAATAAAGCGATTTATATAAATCGTAATGAATGTTAAAGAAGTGCAAGAGAGATAAGAGAAGAATGATATCGCCCTAGGGGACGATATGAGTTATGTAAAAAGAATGATATCTACTTCTGGATCGGAAGTTTCAAGAGTTATTGAATGAGTAGTTTTCAGAAATGTTACCCTTGAGATTAGCAAATTTCGGGACGAAATTTATGTTAAGGGGGATAGAATGTAACACCCGAGTATTTTGTACCGGGCTTATATGTGTTTAAAAATCCCAAGATTAAATTTTTTGGATTAGAAACTTTATTTTGAAGCTTGCTGCCAAGTTTCAGCGAAAACGGAGACCAAATCTCCGCTCTTTCGAGAACCGGCTTATACTTTTATAACGGGTAGCAAGAGCAAATACATGATTCATTCAAATGCCCGGATTTGAATTTCGAGATGAGATGTGGACAAAGCGCGATAATTTACATACACTTTTATCGCGATACGGACCATACGCGGAACTTTTTATTTTTCACCGTCCGGTGAATAGTAAAATCGAAAACTCGAGAAATCGAGAAAACTCCTATTTATCGATTTTGATAGCACGAGCATGAGTGCCGAGAAATGATCAAACATGAAGTTATAGTGTATTAAAGTTTCATGAAATTCAAAGATGTTTTGATATTAGACGAGCATGAGTGCCGATAAATGATCAAACATGAAGTTATGTGTTTAATCAAAGTCAAAACATGGTTTGATTAGAATTCATCGAACGACCCTCCTAGAATCTAAATCCGAAACTCGAGCAATAGCCGAGTTAAAAGACCCGAGAATAATTCTCAAATAACAAAGGATAATAATTCCTTACACTTAGAGATATAATTAGATGCACTCGAAAATGTTATCTCACTCGAGATTTATTTAAAGGGTACTACGAAAGGTCAGGATCGCAGTTCGAGAACGAAGCAGTCGTCAGTCAAGACGATCCAAGTAGGCTTTCTTATACTAAAAGAAAATATGTGAGTTTATCCGCATTTATGTTATTTCTTTTCAAATAGCTTTTGAATTGAAATTTATATATCAAGTATTGTCTTGCCATAAATGTTTTATGTTTTGTATGATACATATCTGCTATGATTATGAAATCGAATTCGGGTTCCAGTGGGTAAGCATCCCCACTCGAACTAGTGTACACAAGGACCGTGAGTCATCTAGCGGGTTGGCCGGTCAAGGTGTCCGTGGAAGGTGGCCACCTTCCCGGCACACAGAAATTACAGATATGCTTGATTACTAAAGAACTTAGACTGATCAGTCGAACTCAGAATTTTCAAGAAAAGAAATGCTTTTGTGAACATAGGTGCTTTAGTGACAAAAATCCCTATGTATCACTTAGAATGGCTTGACAATTATATATGTATGAATGTGATTTCGGGCATGTGTCTACTGAGTACTTTTGTACTCAGCCCTGCATGTATTTCTAAATGTGCAGGTTGAGCTGTGATTAAAACGGGGAAGTGCTAAGCGAAAATTTTGTCGAACTCATCTAGTAGTAACTCTTGGGGATTTGCATGTCTTCATACATGTAAACTTAGAAATTGATCCAAATTCCGCTGCAGACACTCAGATTAAGTATTCAGATATTTCTCTTCGTGCAAGTCTCATTCTTTTCCTCTATTTTTATGTTCATTTCCCCAGTCACGATTTTCCCGACTTTGACTACCTTAGCAGAGGGCGGGCATGACATTACTTCGGTATCCTTTCTTTCACGGTTTACTAAAAATTTATTTATTTAAATTATGTGCATACATAAAACATAATAAACGACAACTTAACTAACATCCAACATATAAAAAAAATACTTAGTATTATTATATAATAACATAATTTTTTAGATTAACCACTGATGGAACTCATATGAGGGGCTCACGAATTCGCATGATCCACAAGTTTAATTAATTACACGAATAATTAATTCTTCTGCACATAAGAGAATATAAATGCGGAAAAATAAACTTTATACCTTCTCCTTAGCAAATCCCCCACTTGTAGAGAAATAAATTGAATCGTTAGCTATCGAACCGTAATCCACACCATTCGAATCTCCTCTTAGATCTCATTGTATCCAATCCTAGAAACTTCAATTCTGTTCCCTGTCTACTTACTAAAATATCGTGCGGGTGAAACTATCTAGTAATTTAAGAGAAAAGAAGAACGAAAATTGGAGCATGGAATACTCCCTTAATTTTCGAAAATAAGAGAATAAAATTCTCTTTATGGGGTGCGGGTTTCTATGTGTTGGAGAGAGAAAATCGACTCCTTCATTATGCTCATTTTATAGACATTGTGGGTTAGGATAGACTTCTAAAGAGAATGAATTACATCTCAAATAATAGAACCATATACCTACCTTTATCTCTTGTGGTTATAACTATAATTCAAATTCAAATTTGAATTATATTAAAAATTAATATGGGCTTGGACAAATCCTTAATTTAATTAAATTAATTTTCAAGTTTACTTTGGGCCCAATTAAATTTAATTAATTGTTTGGCTCACTTTTAGACTTAAATTAAATTTTTCTCCTATTAATTACTCCATGTAAACGCAATAAAGTGCAGTTCTATTATAAATATTTATCGACTCCACTATAAGATAAATATTGAACTCATCTTGATTCATTCGAATTACGGAGGTAACCATTTTGTCATTAATTATTTCCCGCATTTAAGATTATCTAAATCCATTAATTAATTGAGTTTGCTGACAACTCACAATTAATTAATATATTTATTCGTGAGTGATCCGGTTCAGACCTTAATTATTACATATGGAATAAATCTCCAACCAGCCGGGTTCTTATGCAATAAACCTTTCTGAACGCATCACACGGATTTAATCAACTCGTGTCACCGAGACGCGATTTTTTACGACTCACAGTCGAGCACTTCTGGCTAAAGCCAATCACTACGGCGCAAGACATCACTATTAGGGTTACGAAAAACCCGCAAGCATAGATGAATGAAAGCAGCGTATAGTGAACCGCCTATACTAATGTAATCGCCACAGATTAAGAAATGAATTAATTTCCGAGACCTCATTCTAAGTGTCAGCACGTTAGAACTTATCTCATTGTGAAACCTCTCAATATGTATACGCACAGCATGTGTATCCACTTATACATACCGACATCCATTTGCGGGATAAGGTCAACTCTCTGTTCAACCTAAAAACGTGTGTCTAATTAAGTTCTCGCAACTAAACGAAGCATATAGTACATAAAAAGTTGACCCTAAGTCGTATCTCAAGGAAGGCTTAACAGGGCTTCCTAATTCAAGTGTCACCGATTAAACAATTAGATTCTAAATACTCTATCATGGTTCAAATAAGCATATGACTAAAAACAAGAATGGATAAGTAAAATAATGACGGGAATCAGGAATTAAGATTCTAGGGTACGATATCCACGTGGATCATCATATGCTACAACTACTCATGCATTCACTTGTCCATCTAGGGCTCTTAAGAGCTATCTAACCATGAACTTTCGTATTTGATAATTAGATCATGACTATGACTTCCGCATTTAGCCACACAATTACGGAAGAGAGGGGCTATCTTGGATGGTTGAGACATGACACAACCTGCATAATTCATGTAAGTATACAAGTCGACCAAAAATTACGAAATAAAGATAACACACAATACCTTCAACAACTTCTGAATGGGACGAAGGATAAGAAAAACTACCAACTGGCCTCCAAAGCGAAGTCGGGCTCAAATTTTCTTCGGTCAAGATGACCTTATAGCTACGTTCCTCCGGGGGTAGCTCAAAAACTTGTTCAACTTTGTCTTGTAACCGTAAGGTTCCCCGCAACCAATCGACCCGAATCCACCTGAAAGAAGGACATATAAAAACAAGTCAATAACGTAATATAAACAAGTGAACTAAAGGTCTTGACCGACCCAACTCGACCACTCACTCATCGAATACCAATGGGGCGGGACATTCGAACCCACCGATGTGCCCAACGCACCGAAAGAGATAAAGAAATACCCCCCCTTCTTCCAACCCTTCTTGTCAGCATCCTTCAAACCGAGTATGAGAGGAGGCACAGTTTGACTAACCAGGTTGAATCTACCTTTCTCATTCAGCGGATGTATGTGATACGCTTTAATTACATCATGAAGAGTGAACTCCAAACCCGTCAACTCGCAAAAAACCTGTATCGACATCAAGATACGCCACGAATTGGGCATCAACTGGCTCGGCGATATGGCATATCTGCCACAAACTTCCAACACCAAGCTAGGAAGTAGAAACCGTGCTCCATCCATCATCGAGAGCGTATACATGGCCATCCAACCTGAAATTCTCCAATCGGCCCTCTCCATTGGAGAAGGAGCGACAACATGCACGTGACTTGAGATGTTGAAGCAACGACGCAAATCAAACAAGTGCTCCAACTAGACCGAAGAAGCCGGGTTGCCTTTCAATAAGAAACTCCCACGCACTCCCCCCATGATAGGCCCCCATGATAGGCCCGACCGAATCTATACTGACATTCACACGATCTACGTCGTCTCCATCTTCCGAAGAACAAATTCGAAGAGCCGTAGGAAGGTAAACGTAATCCTCATTATCCCTATCCGTCCTACTCCTCCACCCGGACGACTCGGATGACCCAACACGACCAAGAGACATCTAAGCTATCATGTAAAATAATTTGGGTATAAATTTCAATCGAACTGATCGAACCAACTGGACCCAACAGATCCATAATACGAAACATAAAGAAAGCATGAAGATCAAGAATATGCATGACCAAACCAATAAGTATCGAAGAGATTACAACGGTCCTACACACATCATACTACAAAGCATGGCAACAAGAACCAAACAGACCAATCTGTTAAGTCTAAAGTGTGTACTCTAGGTTCTCGCAAATTATACGAGGTCGATTGCATGTGACAAGCTAACCCCGGTCGGTTCTCGAAGGAAAGCTTAGCAGGTCGTCTCTAATCCTAAGTGTTATTAAAACAAGAAAAGGGAAATCCTAAACATACTATGATCATAAGATATAACAACAATAAATAAAGATTAAAAACAACTAAACGAATACCAACGGATTGAAGCTTTAAGATCAGATGCTTGACTCCTATTTAATGTCTAATTGATCATGCATTCATACTCGATTAGGAACACAAGAGGTTGCTTAGTAAATTACTTTCGTATTAATACACTAAGTTGTGATCTTAACTTTCGTATACAGTTCACACCTCTAATAATTACTTAACCCCGTATAAACTATTATTCCTACGTTTTCGATTAAGAATAATGTCGATTAACCCTATACCTTATATTTAAGAAAATGATCAATCTACTTAAACACGTACAGATGAATTCAATGGTGATCAAACACTAAATTCTATACAAAACGAGTTAATCAACGAACATACATCAATAAAACATCGAACAAGCACACAAACATCCAATCCTAGTAGGATCTAGCCAAGCATGATACACATGGTAGAATCACAAAATGAAACCATAGAAAGGAAACTTACTAATTGAAACGTAAGAATCCAAAGTAGGAATCCACTTCAATCCATTGGAATTCTCTAATTCTAAACTAGAAAGCAGTAAAAAGGTGTTTTGGGAGTAAACTATTCGAGTACAAGAGTTGGGGGAGAGAGAGATCTGAAAATGATTCCCAAAAAAACATAAAAACCCGTTTGCAACTGCTAGCCAGCGGTCGCTGGCTTGCAATCTCTGTCCGCTGCTGCAGCACATGCCCAATGACCACTAGAAACCCAGCGACCGCTGGCCTGTGAAAAATACGAAAAATATTGAAAATTCATAATTGAAGCTTGTCTTGATAGAAATCCGTAGCCGCAGGCAGATCCAAATTCGGAGTTATAACGAAGGAGAACGAGCCAAAACAAAATTATTGCGCAAAACGCAACAATTTTACGTATGGCCATGCTCTCACGTCTTTCTCCTCTCGTCTTTTGCCCGTGACTCCTAACAAGATCCCATCCGATTTTCTTAGTTTTGCATGGCAACGCACAAGGCAACATTTCCAGCTCCATTCTTCTCTCATTTCCTCACCCTACATCCAAAGCACGAAAACACACGACCGGCGTAAAAACAAACTAAAAAGAGTACGAAAATAAATAATCTAATACTCTAAACAAAACGACACGAAGACCAAAAACATAACAAAAACGTACTAAACACAACCTAACCAATCGAGCCGACTTGAAAATGAAGTCCTATACTAAGTAAAGCTTAGCACATGACAATCATACCAACCGGGCAACAATACCAACCAAGCATAAGGGATCATCATGCTAACAATTGGAGTGGAAATTTACTAAGTTGTTATCTACACATGCTCGAGAAACATTAAAACTATCGACATACGAGATAATTGATTTGCAAAACGAAGAACACGAAGAACATGGTAAACAAGTAAGAAAAACCAACCTCTGTAAAATTGGCTCTGACAATAGATCACTCCACTCTCTTCCTTTGCTCCAAAAATTCTTCTAAGTGTTGAGTGGGAAAAAGACTTCACAATATGATGAGTCTACTACAAGTGGTACATAAACCTAGCATTAAGTGTGGGTGGAGCATAAGAGATGAGTCTACTACAAGTGGTACATCGCACCCATGAAGTATAAAAAGATAGGGTAGGGAAGGTCACGATTGAGAGAAACACATGTGCCGCTCATCCAATATGACCAATCGGCCCAATTGTTAGCATGATCGGTCACGAATGATCTTGATCCCTAGAATGTGTCCTGCATCTCCCATATCCTTCATATCGAACTGGCTGGATAGGTATGCTCTAACGTCCGACAACACTTTCTTGACACTTCCAATCAATAGAATGTCATCTACGTATAGCACTAAGAAAACAATTGCCTTACCCTCACACTTCTTGTACACACAGCTTTCGTCAGGGCACTGATCAAATCCATAGGACTTGATAACCTGATCGAAACAAAGGTTCCATGACCGTGAGGCTTGCTTAAGTCCATAAATGGACCTCTTAAGCTTCCACACCATGTGTTCCTTTCCTTGAACTACATAGCCCTCGGGTTGTTGCATATGGATGTTTTCTTCAAGACTTCCATTTAGGAAAGTTGTCTTGACATACATTTGACATACTTCGCAATCCATATATGCGGCAACTGGCAAGAGTATATGAATAGAGTTGAGCATGGTTACTGGTGAGAATGTCTCATCCTAATCGATACCTTCCTTTTGAGTATAACCACCCTTTGCTAATGGTCTAGCCTGGAAGACTACGACGTTGTCATCGAGTCCTCGTTTCCGCTTGAAGACTCATTTACTCCTTATGGCCTCGCAGCCATCGGGTAGATCAACTAGCTCGTATACTTTCTTGTCTACCATGGATTGTAGTTCGGACTTCATCGCCTCTAGCCAGAGGTGACAGTCCTTGTCGTGTACTACCTCTTTGTAGTCCCAAGGTTCTGATTTATCTAGGCCTGGGACTGAGTCAGATGTCTCTCCCACTCCAATGAATCGGTCGGGTTGACGAACAACCCTCCAACTACGACGAGGCTCCACTGCTAGTGGTACAAGTGTTTGAGTTGGTGTTGTTGCATGTTGTGTTTCTTGTGAATTTGGATTAGCTCTAATTCTCATTTCCTCGAGAACTACTTCACTTGTTGACTTGTGGTTGTTCACGTAGTCTTCTTCTAGAAATTGAGCTTGAGTGCTAATCACGACTTTATGATCTCTAAGGCTATAATAATCCCACCCTTTCGTCTCTCTAGGATAACTCACGAGCAGACACAAGTGAGTACGAGGTGCCAATTTGTCGACATCCTTCTCTAGCACGTGTGCTGGATAATTTTTCATTAATTATATATTACAACTTATATTTATATTTAAAATTAAGTACACATAGACATATGATCATATAAAACACTTATATTTTTGAAGCATACTCTTAGATTATAATTATCTTTATTTTATTATAATTAGTTATATAATTATTTAGATTTATATGCTAGTTTTATAAAATAATTTAGAATTATATGATAACAAATTAGTTATGTAACAAAAAATATGTCTTGTTCAATCTTTTCAATTAGCAATAAACTCACATATTTTATAATTTGTTAATGATATTTATTAACAATAGTTCATAATTTATAAATAAACTATTTTATTATAATTAAAATTGGATATATATGTACATATAATTATATATATATATATATATATATATACGAAAACAACGTTATATAATATTTGTCTGTTATATACTACGTACGATATATGACGGTATACCTCAGTATTTGAGAAACTTATACCTTTACCTTACCGAAAAAGTTCGGTACGGCATCATACGTTACCAAAAATTTTGATATACCTTATATTCGGTATTTTACGGCATTTTTCATTACGGTATGTACGATATACCATTTTTCGCTAAATTTTGACAACACTAATTGGGAGCATGTCCAAAAGAGGTTATTAATATAGGAGTCCTTTTTGATATAGTCTTGCCAGTGAGTTAGAAAGCTGTTAACTTCATGTGTAAGCAGTTCTCTCCTTCCTTTTTTTGTGTTAAATATGTTATTACAAAATAATTCCAAAATTGACTTGATTTCGAGATGTAGAATCAATGTTTAATCATCATTTAATGAGGTTATTAGGACTTGATTCTCTTTCTTACTGAAGAAGTAATTACTTTCATATAAGTACATTAATATGACCTTAATGAAAGTATGATACCACCACAAATAGACGGCTAATAATCGTGTAAGATGCGGTTGTGTAGTTAGTGATATGTTCAGGCGAATATACACATGTAATACATGATTATAAGAGAGCACCGCTCACCTGCTCGTGGCGGACATCTCTTAACGTGTTTATGGCTAATTGTCACATCATCATATGACTCACTATAAATTTAATTTTTTTATATATATTTTTATTATATTATTTTTTTATTATTGTATATTGAATAATATTAAACTATAGCATAATCAATAAATTATAGTCGAAAAGTGATAATCCATAAATTTTTTATTAAAATTTTAATATTTATCTGCAAGGTATGACACATCGTTCGCTGAAGTATTAACTCCCCCACCACAAGCGGGTGAGCGTTTTTGTTATAAGGGAGCTGAAGTTTATTTGGGTAATTATTATAGTTATGTAAAGTAAATATATATATATCAATACACTTATTATAAGAATGAGTATTATTTACCCTTTTCTTCCAAGATAATACAGGCTCATTGATTTTGAGAGGTCATTTGCAATTTAGACATAATAACTCATTCAAAATTCTCTGATGTATTTGATATTGCAAATTAATGTTTATGATATCAAAACTGACAATCCTACCATGATATGAAGAAAATGTGTCGTCTTCTTTTCTTTATTTTTCATGCAATATCAAATCTACTTAATTTGATGGTCGATGATTGAAATTAGTATGTTGTCAAATGTTGAATGATGAAATTGAGAACTTGGATTAGCATACAAATACATTCCCCACCTATTAGCTAGTTTTGTTTATATTCTAGGATATTCTCACACGCAGTAGGGTGTTTGACTTAACTTATAAGTTTCTTTAAAATATTTGATAGATTAAGCTCTTTGAGAGCTTATAAAGTGTTTAAAAATTAAGTAATTTCACCCCAACTTATAAGCTGCAACAAAGTTACACAAATAATCATATAATATTTTGTTATTACCAGATGTCAAATATTTTATCATCTTATAAGCTCATTTAAAGAGCTTATAAGATCATTTATCCAAACATTTTAACAACTTATATGCTTTTAAGATATGACATCTTATAAGTTTTTTTAAAATAAATTTAACCAAACACCCTCACATCTTATAAGTTTTTTAAAAATAAATTTAACCAAACACCTTCTAAATTTAGACTTAATGTAAAGTTAAATTTGGTTATTTTCTTTTCAAAAATTATTTATTATAAATGAGCATTAGGTGGAGATTTGAATGAGTTGAAATTGAACTTGGAAGAAGATTCTTGGAATCTGACTTGGCATATATGATAGGTGTGCATAGTTAACAATCCGACAAGATTCAATTTTGATTCCAACTTGTCTTGATCAATAGAGATTAAGAAAAGGACGTAAAAAAATATTTAAGTATATCATAGCTTTAACTAGTAATGAATCCTTATCTTGTGCACAAACTATAAAGTTGGTCCTAAATTATATTGATTTTTCTAACAACCGCCAAAACATCTCTATATTAGAGACTTTGAAGCTATGATCGAGATTGTCTGCTCCTAATTAAAAATAGAGTAGTTGCGCAGGTAACTATTAACAAGGATTTCCACATTATCATAAATTCAAAACAGTTATGCTTTTTTGGGCCAATTATATATATACCTCTTGATTCACGAAAAAATTGGTCATAATTAATTGAATAAAAACATTTAAAAAGTTAAGTTTTGTATGAAAAAAAGAGTGATTATTTAAAAAAAAAATTTAAAAATGGCTAGTCATAATAAAACATGCTTGCTCATTCTGATTGTCTATGACACGTTGTTTTTGGTACGATTATCAGGAAAGTTATTTTTATGTGTAAATTGACGATCCAAATAAAGTTGACTAACTTTTCAATAATAAAATGTTCCTTTTTTTGAAACTTTCTAATATAGTAAATATGTCATAAATAATGAAAATGAGGAAGTACAATATGAAATATGATCAATTTTAGCAAAAAGTAAGCTAATATGTAAAATCAGAATTTCCAACTATTTTGCAATTTAATACGTGAAAATGTAAAATCATGACTTGATTATAATTACTTGGAAACTGATCAATCAATAAAAATATGAGATTAAAAAAATACATTAATATTAAATTACATAACTGGATCAAGGAGGGTCGAATCTAAGACATATTGTCTTGAGAATATGAGATTAATTAAAGCATAAATATAATTCGGGGAGCTGACACAAGAAACATGAATCATTTACAGTTAATATTTTGTATAGTATTTGCTACTCTACAGAAAATATTGATAAATTGATTTTGAGACGTGCAATATTTAAGATATTACTATATCACATCATCGGGGGAATTGAGGCAGCATATTCTCATTTGTCCTAAAATCAAACCATCGTGGATTCTCAATTTGTGAGAGTAAAATATTTATAAAATAATAATTTGAATTATTATTATAAATAAATAATTAATATTGTAAAAGTAGATCTTTGCTTGAAAATAAAGTTTATGGTTGAAAACACAATGTGTGAGACAGAGGCATGTTATGATGAAGGGGCAGTTGCCATAAATGAAGACAAAGCAGTCTCTTCCATTTCTTCAGCAATTTCCAGCTATCACAAAACCACTTTTCTAATCATCACCATTAAACTTGTTAATTCTTTTATTTTTCACATAAGATAATACTATTTACTTTATTTCTCTCTCGAAACACGCTAATTCTGGACCTTTTAACAATTCTTTCTATTTAATTTTATCTTGAAATACATTTTAATATTGAGCACTACATATTATTAATTTGACCTGTTCTGTTAAAATCATCGTTTCTATTTTGTAGATAAATTAAGACAATCTTGTTTAGTACTTTAAAAATATTACTTAATCATTAAATGCATTCATATTGAATTAATTTTAATGTTATTTAGAATTATATTTAATAAATTTAACTTATGAAATTATATAATTTCTTGCTATTTTGTTATTATTTTGCAGGATTCTTATATCTGCCCCATATTTTCATAGATATATCAACACTAGATTAAAACATGTATATTTATAGTGTTGTTTATTTAGTGAGAATTCATATATTTTGGAGATAAAATCATTTAGAACTAGATATTTATTTAGAGCTTTCAAGCCAAATAATTATAGACATTCCTCCATAGTCATACAAGTTCTATGCTCTGTAGTAGAGAAGAAACGGGGAAGAGCTTATTTGAGCAAATTAATCTTTCTATAACAAAAAGACGCTGATTTATTTAAAACAATTAAGAAAATTTAAAATTTTATGTAATCTACTCATACACCAAACCTATTCTTTTCGGGATTAACAAGGACAAACTCACTTCAAAAACCAAAAGTGAATATATCTAGAAGTGTTGATATTGAATATTTTTTGGACCTTCTAAGTTTTTAAAATGATTATGTACTTACCATATATGATGTGACCATTTCATTATTTCGTAATTGAATAAAATATTATTGGCGGAAAAGACATAAATAATTAAATAAATATCACACGTGATTCGCGACAATAGATCTACTATTAACTTGTCACTATTTGAGATCTATCATGTAAATGTAATGTACTCATTCTCTTACCACATTATTTATTTATACACAATAAAAATTGTAAACTATACCTACATGCACACCAACTATATATATTAAAACTAAAATAATTAGAATAGGTGTTGTTACACACATACATTTCGTTCCCTTTGTCATCATATATTTCAAATACTCACCAACAATTAAAGTTCAATTTTAAATTATGCATTTTAAAATTTGTTCATCTTCATTTGAATAAGTAATTTGATTTTTCATGGTTTTTTGGTGCTGATAAGAATAGTACGAAAAATAAAAAACAAAACAATCATCGACAGCCTATCAATGTTGGACTTGAAAATGACATTTATAATTTAGATGTTACGGATAAAATTATTTTGGTCCTACTTTACATCAATCATTATGATTCTTTTGAAATATTATCTCTATTTTATCAACTTTGCATTATTGATCACAATAATTCTACTTTTCAAACAAGCTCGGTTTATTATTGCAGTACTAAGATGTAAGTCATGACTGAATCTTGAATTTCCACCTACATAAAAATTGTACCGAGATTAGCCTAAGACTGAAAATCTCAACACTAACTATTTCAGATAACTTTTTATTAAATATTAGGCTTCATCTTGTAAACTAGACATAAGTTACTCTACTGCCTGGATTCTAATCCTAGCCACCGTAATAAATACATATACTGACTACACAGTTTTTCAAGTCATTCAAGTAAAACGTAATCAGAATTTGAAAGAATATATATATGAGCACCAACTCAAGAAATATTTAACACAGAAGGGATACTAAAATTACTGAGTGTTAGCCATTTTCCACACCAAACATCTCTACCTCAGATAACAATATTAATGAGAATCAAAAGAATGTGACCCGTGTGCGGTTCGACACCACAACCCTTGGCCAAAAATTGAATCTAATGTGTGTCTGTACATGGAAGTTTGCTAGGAAGACAAACTGCAAACAACACGAGATCTTGCTGCCCCGAGTCTAGAGCACAATGAAGAACCGAGATTCTGAACCCTGATGTCATAATATGCAATTTAGTGAGGATCGAGTTGAAAAGACTATAGTCACGGAATGAATAATGAGTATCGTATTAGAATACACGAGAGCTAGCATACATGTGTTTTCTTCTACATCACTGTATATATGAATATTTTCCAGCGGCATTCCTTTATAAGTACATTATTGTAAGCTAGCGAGTTACTTCTAACTAGTTACTGCATATCATTTCTCAATCAAAGGATACAATCATTTGGTTTTCCATTATCACCCATGACAACAGAGACCATCATCTTCTATAAACTGGTGGCAATTAGAATCAAGGTAGCAACAAAAAATACGAACGAAAGTCTTAGCCAAGTTAAATGAACTCAGAAATAAACAAACAACAATCATATGAAAGAAATACAGTAATGTAAAGTACCTCATGACAAGATGACAAGTCCAAGATATATTGATCCAGAAAGAAATATGAAGGATATCATTCCCCTGCAGAATGTGTTAAATTGATAATTCAAGATCAACTATGTGTCTCCATCAAATCCAAGATACATACAATTACTAATTTAGAAGTTCATATGTTGTTTGATGCAGTAGGCAGATGTCAATCATGTTGCACTTAGATTGCAACAACTATTCAATTATATATTAGATGAACAATTACAAGAGATTTGCTTCTACCAGTCCAGAACTTTAGCCCCACTTAGCAAGTTCACTTCTGCCACACACTCAGTTATTTGTAATGCTACGAGTTGAGAGATCGTCCATTCTTTTACAGTACACGATGGTCATATGGAATTTTTGGTGAAAATGGTTTTGAAGAATATTTCTTTCCAATCAGCTTAATAGAGGGGTTCACTTGAAACTTTATAAATCTTCAGGACATAAATAGGAAACGATGAATACAAGCAAACATCTGGATTCTGGACCAAATATAAGCAATGTTTTCCTTTGTAACATTATATGTAAATACTTAATACCATTACATTCAACTCAATCTCAAATGCTTACCAAATAACTCCCCATGCAGCTCCGTTACAAGGGCAGGGGCAAAGTTCAGCAAACTTCTCAGCATCACTTGAATTAACTCTTCTAGATATCAGATCATCGTATATATCTGCAGGGTAGCATTGATTAAGTTTATGCTACAATCTGCTTACTTTATTGACTTAATCTGGATTAGAGTTTGTACCGTAAACAGAAAACAAACTATTCATAACACCTGCAAAAACAGAGGAAAAGCCATAAGTGAGGGATGATATAAGGAAATTAATTAAAAGTGAGATTTAGAAGTATAACAAATATAAATGACATACCAATGAAGAGAATAACATAGCGTAAAATACGAACTTTAGTTAATTCTTGCAGCACCCATACAACAGCAATAAACACGATGAATCCTGGCAACAATATATGCAAAGATTAGAATCACAGGGTCCTTGTAAGTTATAACTCTCCAAGTAGGCTTATCAGCAAAGGTAACATACCAATACAAAGCCCTCGGAGTGTCCACTGTTTCATTAAAAAGTAGTCAGTTAGATACATAAAACCTCAAGAACATGAAGACACCACGTGGTTTCAGAAAATAATAACTTTTAAAAGAAATCATATTAGAAAGCAGTTCTGACTATGAGAACCATATTTCCCAATTCTTACATTCTTGGCAATGAAGAAGACAATAATAAGGGAAATGATAAGACAACCAGCAGCAATTCTTGCAGTGAGAAGCTTTGTTGATGCAAGTACAAGAAGCATACCCCAAAATGACGAACCGAGATCTAAGAAATAACACAAAATTAAGAAATAAGAAAATCTTGAACCAAACATTGGAATAGAATAAATACACAAAGAGGCAAGATATTCTTTGCCAAAAAGAGAAAAGGGAGACAAGAGTATTACATCCAGCTGGCAAAATCAGCCAATATATACCACCACGTGTTATAGTGACCCCACCTTCATTTGCATGAACCTGGATGCCTTCTACCTACACGTAATAGGAGATGTAGTATCCTAATATTGAATACTTGCAGAAGGAAAATCACAATACCTCCATAATAAACAGGAGAGTTTCTCGAAGAAGGTATGTTGTTCATTGTAAATAATCAAACAGGAATTCTCAGTTATATTCTCAAATTCTCATTGTGGATTTCAGTTTACAGTTTACACAGAAATGTTCTGACAACAAGTTTGGTTGCATCTTTGATATGTTTCCTCTCTTAAAGTATCTGAAGACTATTCAAATAGTTAGATCAACTAATTTGGCGAATGCAACAGAGATAAATTGGGAAACATAATAGATAGTGCGGTGCTTAATCCAAAATTTTAAACATTTTTCTATTAAGTGAGATAGTTTCAAAATAAACCACATTTGTTACAGACTTCCTGTTCTAAGAGCTTTGCTTTTCACGAAGGAAATGGTTGTAGACTTCAGGGACTTGGCATTAACAAAATTTTCAGAGTGTCAACTAGACACCATGTTACTTAGAAGTTCAGAGTCTATATAACTTCTCATCATGGTATATCTTGACCGACTTCCTTATTAGTCAAGGTGTGTTCTTTCGAGGCATAAATGCATGTTGGATAATCCTTGTCATTCTAATAGTTTTATTCATGAACATATTTGTTACTTATTTGCATCTACATAACAAATTTCCTAAAAAGTAATAAGTTTGTATAGTAATAAAATAGTAGTAGATTGTACATAGAAGAGTCTCCCATATATAGAGGAGATAAACTAGGGTTACAAGAGAAACAGGCCTAACTAGATGAATAAGTCTAACAAAGTTAATGTACTAGAACCCTAGATATATAAGTCTAACAAAGTTAATGTACTTCGAAGTTTGAGTACTATTGAAATGCATTTATAGGAAATATGGAGTATGAAGTACATAAGAGTTGAACATCTAAGTCTTACTTGAACTTTAATATATAGAAAAGCAAGCTTCAGATTGAATGAATATAACAAGATGAATTTTACCTCACCACATGTCAGCTTACAAGCAATTGCATGGCTTACTTCATGAAGAAATACAGTGATGAGCTTAAAAGGTGTTAGAATAAATGTCCTCCAGAGCTGTCATTAACATTACACATAAGATAAATTATAAATTTAACAGAGTCATGTCAAGCAAAATTGATGGCATGAAAACGGAAAATGAAGAAATGAAAAGAGAAAAATAGTGTTTTAGTAAATAAAATAAGTTCCTCATATTTAGTTTCACCAAAAACCGAATGAATCATACAATCTTTGTATATCAGGACATAGACCAGAGGCTACTTGATTAATAACTTGTGCCTTGCACTTGTCTGGATTTCATAACATATTATCTAAGAAAGCTCTAGTGAGGCAAATGGAGGTCACTGTTGAGCTAATCGGGGGTCCATGACGAAGTTTCTGGCCTAACACTGAATCAAGACGAGTGATTCAAGAGCTATATAGCTTGAGACTAGGCTCGACACATGCCAAATTCAAATCCTACCCAGATTTACACCGTGATCTCAAGCTGATCAATCTAGTTACATTTGTTTTTAACCAAGCACAGACATAATTTACCCATTAAAGATAACAGGTGCATATCTCTAAGCTATTCCAATATTTTTGGTACATCAGATTACTCAAGGAAAGATGAACAGCAGATTATATTCACGAGTAGATCAATCATGATATCCTTGCTGTTAGTGTGATAATGCAGTTTTGGCTGCAGATATCTACCAATTGCCCAAGTGGCTAAGCAATTTAAAATTTCAAGCTTACACAAATTGAAGTGGAAGAGATGCTTACTAAAACAGAAAAACTGCTTACTGAAACAGAAAAGGGGGAAAATCAGACAACCAGCAACAAAAGAAGAAGTAAGCGACACTATAGCAATGGTTGAAAGCATAAGATTCATAAAATCAAAGAATTTTAAGAAAAAGGAAGCTAATAAGATTTTAAATTCTTTATTGAGTCGGGAGAAAAGTAAAATGAAATTATGAAAAACAAGAACAACTTACAGCAAGAATAACAAGAGTGAAAACGCCAATGGTGACAAGAAACACAACTTGTTCATGCTGACAGCAGTTCTTCAGTTCCCAGTTCGGATCCACCATTCTCTATTCGTCTAACAAGATTTTTTTTTTTCTTGAGGCAGGAAACAAAAAGAAAGAATAATAATAGAAAAGGGAAGAGAAAAGTTCAAAAATACAAACAGTTACGAAATCAAGAATGGAGCATTGACAAATGAAACGGCAGGAAAATGAGAGATTTTGGTTGAATACGTCCAGATTACGCGGAATTAGCAGAGAGTTGGTGTCCTAACTGGCATTAGCAACAACCAAACGGAACCTTGAGGCTTTGTCGCATGTACACTGTACAGGCGACTTCATCTACTCTTCCTTCGTAATAATATATAATAATAAGACTAGTTTACTTCAACAAGTAGTATGCTTGTGTTGCTGACATGCTGTAGTTGATAACAGATTAATGTTACAAAATAAGTTTTGAGCTCCAATTTCAATTTGTAATTTATTTTTCAAAAAGTTTAATAAATAATATACGTGTGTTTAATTAGTGATAATAAATTAATATTTAAGATATAAATATCGAATTCGAGTATTAAAGTATATGCCTTTATAATTTAAATTTATTATAATCCAAATTTAAAAAAAAATATTAATAAATAATTAGGTATGGTAAAACTTCATTATCTAAAATATGCTTTAACGATGGGGCTCTCTAGATATAACTGGTATACTAATCGAGTAAAGAAATAAAATATGCTTTAACGATGGGGCTCTCTAGATATAACTATATAATCCCATGGACCTTGGACCAACATTCAATTTTTTAGTTCAGTTTTGTTTTATTCTTAACTAACTTGATTATCTATCATACTTCTCTTTTATTAATATGGATTCATTTTGACTAAAAAAATTATCAGAATTAAAATAATTCATTATTAATAAAGTAAAAGGAGTATAAAAATTCTAAAAAAATGTGATTCAGCACTAGTAAGTTAAAATTTTTCCTCAAGAAAAAAGAAAAGGTACAAATGTTCATTTCTTTGCGTACAAAATTTAAAATTATAAGAGCATCTCCAATAGAAGCCTCTCAAAGAGAGCTTTAAATGGAATTTTTTGTGTGGAGTCTACGAATTTTAGAGAGTTTTTGTTGTTCTCTTGCAGCGAAAGACTCTCTATTTAATTTGTATTTTATGATTTATATATTTTTTTGGAATATTTATTATGAATAAAATTTATTAATTTAAATTAATAAATATGTAATTAAAATTTAATTTCAATTTTTCATTGTAATATTTTGATTTAATTAGATTAAATTGAATAAAAAATTAATTTTAAATACATTAATAAAAATTGAAAACTATAATTAAAATACATTAATTAAAAACGAAAACTAAAATAAAAATTACATTAATTAAAAAGCAACATTAAAATTAAAATTACAATAATTAAAATAAAACTAAACTAAAAATCAAATCTACTTTTTATTTGAGTACACATCAATGACATCATGTTGTGTGTCTCGAGTTGCTCGAGAGTCATTCTCGACGTATCATTCATCAAAATCTTGTAATCTCTCCGTCCCATTAATCATGATACGTTTTATATTCAATTAAGTGTATTATAATAATAGAACGTGCCATGAATAATGAGATGGAGGGAGTAATACACAATTTTGGTTTGATCTGTTGTGAAATATTGAATTGCGTTGGAAATCTTAGCCAAATATTTCAAGGCCTCGCCACTAGTTTCAGAAGCTTTAGCCTTCCTTGTTTTTGGCCACCTTTGTCTCAATTGGACGTTCCTCGGGTTCGGCTCCTTAGGTTGAGTCGCTCGTGAAGCCTTCCCCTATGTTGTTTTTGCCCCGTTTGTTGGAGCCCATGTGGGGAATAATTCGTTGAAATTTTTGCGTGTTTCGTAAATTCTCCCAACAATGACGGTATTTGTACTCCGAGTTTTTGGTTTGTTTGTACTCCGCCAACGCCTTGTTGTAGATGTCATGGTCGGAGTTGCCGCTTGCCCACGCATCGGAGCACCGATTGTAGATGGCGCAAAGCTCCCGAGTCGTATTTTGAATACGAGCCCAATGACACTTCAATTGTTTGATAGTACGGTCCTTTGAAGGGGCCCGTTGTCGGTTGAAGGAGTTGGTGATGCGTGTACAATAGGCCTCGCCTTTTTTATTATTACCGACGATGAGGTCATGGCTTGTGTCGAGCCAAGTTCGGCAAAGGATGATGTCATCCTCCTCGGTGTAGGCAACGTCAATTTTTGTACGAACGGACCTTTTAAGTAGAGTGAGGCAAGGGTCTCATCCGAAGCGTCGTAGAAGGAATCGTTCAAGTTGATTCCATTGAGTCCACCGGCTCCGCCGGAATTAGAAAATGTTGGGCGGATGAAACGGTTGAAAATGTAGGAGACGATTGTGAAGAAAATTGGAGAGAATATGGAGGAAAGAGAAATTGTTGGCCGGAATAATTTGGCTAGGATAATTTTGAGTAGAAAATAAAAGAGTGTTGAATTGGGAGGGTGAGAAAGGGGAATTTTGGTTTGCAAAATTCCCAAAACCGCCACTAGAAAAAAACTATCAAATAGTGACACTTGGGTGTAACTATTATAGGTGTCACGAAATTTTAAATGCATGTAAGTAAAATTGTTAGTAACATTTTGTGCAGTGACACTCTCAAATACATGTCGCTAAAAATTTTAGTGACATGCATTAAAATTTCATGACACTCATAATAGTTACACCCAAGTATAACTATTTGAGAGTTTTGTTGTAATGCGAACGACGAATTGTTCGAGCTTTGATATCAGAGCTCGCACCTTGGCTTCGACTTCGGTATAGAAACCTATTGAATTCATTATCCATTTTTTTTTCTAACTTGGAAGAGGTATTTTTGAAGAGAGATGGTTGAAAGATTGAAGAATAAAGATGTGTGAAAATGTGGGATTGAAATAGAGTATTTATAGATGAAATTATGTATTAAAATTAAAAGAAAGGAAAAAGAAAAAAAGAAAATGGTGGGGGTTGGGAGTTCCTCATCCGCAGCGCCAGAACTGTCACCGCATCTCGAGGCCAGAGTCCAGCCTGTCCACCCACAATCCCACCTCCCAAGACCACCTCTTGTAGCGCCAGACTCGTGCCGCAGCCTCCGAAACCCCCTGCCTTCTTCTGCCCACCCAGCTCTTGATCCAGCCGCTCTGGGTGCTCTAAGTTATCTCACCAACAAACTATTGTTATGATAACGTAAACATTGTTTGAGGTTGTAAGAAAGCCCTTTTATTTACGAAGCCAACTTGTAAATTAGTAAAATTCCAATCAAATTCCGGGAAAATGAGAAAAATAAATAGTAAATCGACTCATAAATTTTTGAAACGTCTTATACATCTTTAAAAATATTAATATCTCCAAATGCCTTTTTCACTTAAAAATATTCAATTCTTATGTCGGTCTTTTTTTTTAAGTATGTTTACTCTGAATACAAGGCATTTGATTTCTTAAGTATAGATCTCCTATCATTGAAGAATAATTATTTTCAGATAGTATTTTCACTTTTTTATTCACCAACCCCATTAACATATTATTTCTGGACATCTAAAAGACTACAATAATAAAATCCCCCCTCTCTCTTCTCTTAATTAATTATAGGTGCAACTGCCACACACACGTCATTGGTTATGGATAAAATCTCCTTACTCGAGATGATCTTTGATCTTAACTATAGGTGTCGCGATGCGGTATACCTTACTAAAATCGTCATATCTTATATTTTATCTTTACCTTCGGTATGAAAAATCTCATATCGTTACCTTATCATAGTTTTCGGTATACTTTAATTTCGGTATGACATTTTTACATACCTATGTTTTACCTTATTTTCGGTATACCTTACCTTACTTCGCTATACATTTCTTTCACGGTATAAAATTTTATTTATTTAAAATATACGCATAGATAAACATAATGAACGACACCTTAAATAACATCCAATATTTTTTAAAATATATTAAATATTATTTTTATAATAACAAAATTTTCAAGATTAACACTAATATCATATAATTAATTACTAAGAGATTAACTCATTATAATATAAGTTGTTATACAAGTACTAGATTTAAATATATAAATCATAAACTTACTAATTTGGTCATATATGCATGATATTTAACAAATTAAGTATATTTTTATTAATTATATATTACAACTTATATTATATTTAAAATCAAGTAGACATAGTCATATGATCTTACAAAATACTTATATTTTTAAAGCACACTTTATATTATAATTATCTTTATTTTATTGTAATTAGATATATAATTATTTAGATTGATAAGCTAGTATTGAAAAATAATTTTGTATAATTAAATCATAATTATTTAATTATGTAACAAATGATATGTTTTGTTCAATCTTTTCAATTATCATCAATAAACTCACATATTTTGTAATCTGTCATTAATATTTATTAACTATAATTCATTAGTTAAAAATAAACTATTTTATTATAATTAAAATTGAATATATATATATATATATATATGTACATATAATTATACATATATATTGATATATACGAAAATAATGGTAAATACCAATTTTTTCTTTATATACTACAGTACGGTATATGACGGTATACCTCGGTATTTGGAAAACTTATAACTTTACCTTACTGAAAAGTTCGGTACGGTATCATATCTTACCAAAAATTCTGGCATACTTTATATTCGGTATTTTTCGGTACGGCATGTACGATATACTGTTATTTCGATAAATTTTGACATTCCTAATCTTAACTATGAGATACTCGATTTAGACATTCCGCTCAATCAATTTTAATAACAAGATAGACCCCAACTGGCAAAAGTAAGATTGTAAATTTACGCCAATATATGCACTTGTACTATTCGGTTGATTTATCTAAATATTCCATCAAGCTACCAACGACTTGCTTTAATAATTTGAACAATGAACAGTTGGGAATTGAAGTTTTCCTATCTGCAAAATTGAACAAAGAAAAGAGAAAAGATGAGAAGTTATTAGCAACATTGTGTCGTGATAGAGCCATTGTTTTAAAAGTAATTTTCGGCGAACTCACGGTGCACGGTTCTGATGCCAAGATCACTCTCGAATGTTAACACAGTCGTGACGTTCGCTGTGCCCTTATGAATTTCGAATTTTGGGTTGGAAACGAAATCCGATATGTGAGAGAAAAAGAGGAAGAAGAATATCAAAATATTATATTTGTATTGTAGGTTTTCTATGTGTATTTCTATAGAGAAGAAAGATGAATAAATAGAGATTTGGGGTGTTAAATGCGTAGGGTACATGTGAAAATCGTTAAAAAAATGACTTGGAGACTACGTCAAAATTTGCTAAACGTGGGTCCAACGCTCACTGATCTTAGCTCACGTAAAATCTCGCAATACCAAGTCATCGATCTATGACTTCACCC
Source organism: Leonotis leonurus (assembly GCA_026898415.1). Classification (NCBI taxonomy): domain Eukaryota; kingdom Viridiplantae; phylum Streptophyta; class Magnoliopsida; order Lamiales; family Lamiaceae; genus Leonotis; species Leonotis leonurus. The sequence goes on from JAPKLX010000081.1 coordinate 526,373, forward strand.
AACGCAGATACCGATAGAAAAATTAAACTGTTGCGAAGATAAGGCTATCGAGCTCGAAACAAAGAGAACACGGGTCAAAATTTTCATTTACAACAATCCCCCATAAATGAAAAACAAAACATTGAAAAGAAAACGAGAGAAATATTGATACATAAATACAAATAGTCACATGACTTTGAATTTGCACATTTGTGAAGTAGAAAAACATAGACTACTCATAAAATGAATTTTTACTTGAACTTTATGAGCTTGCATATTAATCCCCACAACACGCATCATTCCTGAGAAAATTCTTCTAATTGAAAATTCTCAGAGATAAACAAATTTGGCTAAAAAGTATCTTAGGTTATCATGTGTGACCTAGAAATCGTAGTTTTAATAGAAAAAAATTCACCCTTCAAACACACTTAGGTGGTTCTTTGATAGTAAAAATGTCACCGCTCATATGACATATCAAAAGTGTTTCACAAAACATAATTGAAAGAAACAATTAATAACCAACATGCTCAATCATTAAAGACATACTCCCTCCTTCCCACTAAAAGGGGTCACGTTTGACCAAATATGTGAGAGCTTTTTGGTCAAACATGGTCACTTTTAGTGGGATAGTTCTCCACATTGGAACCACACAAATCACAAGCTGATTTATCAAACTATATAGTTATACACATCAAATAAATAAAGGCACCTAACACAATTTCGTTTGATTTATTAGGTGTCCACCATATCAACCCCCTCATTTTAAATGATTTCATACCAATACCGACCAAGGTATCATCCTCTTGCCTTTTGATGAGTGTTTTAGTGAATAGGTCTGCCAAGGTTATTTCAGACCTAAAGTTCCGAGAAATTATCCCATCACAAAGCCTTACGGTGTGTCTCATCTCCCATTATAGATATTGTTAAGAATCGATAAAAAATTAATGGGTTTGGGTTGACCTTTATTGCATTCGAGTCCTTATTAGATAGACCCAATAATGATTTAAAATTTTTGGATTGGTTTCGGGGTGAGTTCATGTTACATGACATATTTTTTTAACATTATCATTAATTATATATTTTATCCTAATTACGATTCATTTTTTTGTTTTGCATAACCATGTTTGATATTTTCATTCTTCTCTCCCACATCTCGTATGAATTATGTCTCATATATGTCAAACTATATAATATCAGTTGCTAATTTATTTTTGCACGATTGATCAAATCGTATAATATTGGGTTGTTATGATTTTGAACTATTATTGTGTCGGGTCAACTCTAAAAAAAACGAGTCAGTTTGAGTTTGAATTCGTTCGGGTTTGCACCATTCGAGTTGGATTCATGGTCGAGTTTAATATGTACTTAATAGATCAGATTTAAATTTGACCTCAACAGATATGGATGTCAATCAGTCCGTTACCGGTCTGTTAACCAAAACCAGAAAACTTGAAGTTTTTGGAACCGATACTGGAACCGGTAGAACCAGTTAAGGTACCGATTTTTATTTTAAATTTTTAAATTTTTAAATTTTAAATTTTAAAAATATTAATTTAAATCAATAGTAATTCAATATGAATATAATTAAATTTAATTTGTAAATATTTTATAATATATAAAATATTTTTTAAATAAATATAAAATATATTTTTTAATATTTAATTTTATTAACCGGTATACGCTTCAGTACCGGTTAGGTACTGGTTCGGTATCGATTATCCTAGTACTAGTATTTTTTTAAAAATGAGGAACCAATTACCGGTATATTTACTAAAAAAACGACACTCGGTAACCGGTCCCTAGTCCGGTACCGATTCTTCCCGAGAACCGGTTTGAGAAGAACCAGTTACCCATTGACATCCCTATCAACATATTGGGTTCTTATAAGGTTGACCAGATAACGACCTACTCCAAGCCAATTGTCACCCCTACACATGCTCAATACATGCTACTTCCTCCGTCCCGGTTCAGATGGGGTATTTGGGCACAAAAATTAAAGAGTGTATGTTTATAGTTGAAAGTAGTATAAAGTGGTCATATGAAATATATTTAAACTTGTGTGTGTAATAAATGTGTTATAAAAAGGGAGAAATGACTCATCTTAGTTGGAACGACCCAAAAAAGAATACGACTCATCTTAGTTGG
>JAPKLX010000081.1:528506-553197 GCA_026898415.1 Leonotis leonurus
ATCTTAGTTGGAACGACCCAAAAAAGAATACGACTCATCTTAGTTGGGACGGATGAAGTATTTCTTAAGTAATTATTATAAAATAAAACAAAAATTAGATGCTTGAATCCATATACATAAGCCTCACATAACTTAGCCCATATAAAAACTCAAAATTATTTCATCTACAGCAACTCATATCTCTTACTAACAACCCATGAGTTATATCACCCAAAACAACACTTATCATTTACACTAGCTCAAGTCCCAAAATTGTATACCTATGAAAATATAATATTGTGAAATGTTGGGGTGGAGATGCAAACAACCTTATTTGTAAATTACTATTAATGGACTGAGTAGCACTAGATCAATTGGATATTGGTTTTGAACTGGATAGAAAAGTACGATAACTAGATACTCAAGTCCATCATGAATCCAACATGAAATGAATTCTAAATTTGATGTATTTATTAATAAAAATAATTGTATTTTAGGCTCGTAAAATATTTTCTTCAAATAATTATCTTTTGAGAATTTATATTTTGAAATTATAGATGCTAAATTTGCAATAGAGATTAGGCTGTCCCACTAACACTATGAATGGTTGGATACATTTTAACGGTACTCATGAGAATATGCTATGACTACGCAATGACTTGCTAATTGATATCACCACAATTACTTGATAATGTCATATGCAAATCATAACATGCTTATACAAAGCAAATAAACTAGTGTAAGTGAAAGGTTGTGGGAAAATTAATTTGAAGATAAGAAGATAAAAAAAGGGGAAATGAGATAGGACAATGAAATGGAATATGTAACAACCATTATTGACGTTATTAATCACTCTTTAAGTGTTTTGTCACATGGGCGCCCATGTGGTGGACATGTAAAAGGGATCCCAAAAGGAAAGGAAAAAAAAGAAAATGTTCGATATATGTACAATTATTTGTATCCTCAAATTTCATGGACTTTCCTTTTTTAGGTCACCGCAAAATCATATCATTGGGACATAAAATTAATTAGTACTCCCTCCGTCCTATGGACTTTCCTTTTTTTAGGTCACCGCAAAATCATATCATTGGGACATAAAATTAATTAATACTCCATCCGTCCCATTAAATATGTCCTAGTTTGATCAAAATTATGACAACTTTTTGATCAAAATAGGATATATTTAGTAGGAGAGAGAGAGTATTAAAGAATAAATTATACAAATCTTAAGGTGAAGGTGGGAATGCGGTGGACTTTTTTCCTTTAATTTGTATCCTTTAACATATTTCAATTACTTTTTTTTTGTTTAGGACACCATAATGAATTGTAACATGATTGGTTTCTGGACAACTCCGTAGTTTTGATTGATTATATATGATGTGGATCCTTCTCTTATTCTATTTTCATAGGAAGTAATAGCACAGTTAGACATGCCCAATATGAAGGGCCCGGCCCGCCGGTCAACGGTTTTAGCTCGAACTGGCAGTCAACGGTTCGAGGCCTGGATCAGAACCGTGAGAAGGTAGGCCGGTTACGGTTCAAAGTATGTGAATATCGTAATCGGCGATTCAGGCCCGGCGGGTCCAACTATGAACCGGCGGTTCAGGCCAGACGATGAAAATCGGTGATTAACCACCGAACCGTCAGGTCAGCAGCCGCTGACTACCCAGCAAGCGCTGATTTAACTCTTCGACATACGTTTAAACAATACAACTCATAGGGGCACTCCTTTAGTAAAGTGATTTTATACGAGCACTTCTTTAGTAAAGTTTGTTACAAATTTCACGTGGGACAAACTTACAAGGATTTAAAAATACAATTATTATGTTTAATATATATATATATATATATATATATTCTACGTAATTTTATATTTGTTTCCTATTTATTTAAAACTTGCTTCAATACTCATGTTAATTTCAATTAATAAATGTTTGAATATTATATTTAATTTTAAAAAATACAACTTAATAAATTGTAAATTATACTCAATTTAATCTTATAAATTTAACCAATATAAATAACAAGGATTTAAAAATACAACCATCATGTTTAACATATATATAAATATACTACCCAATTTTATTAATTACTTTTTTATTTATTTAATACTTGCTTCAATAGTAATGCTAATTGTAATTTTTAATCAATAAATTATATTTTAACATTGAAGCAAGCACATTAAGTCTCTAAATATATCTAGCCTAAATATTTTAATTTATGAATTTTCGAATATTATATTTAATTTTAAAAAGTACAACTTAATAGATTGTAAATTATATTCAATTTAATTTTATAAATTTAACCAATATAAATAATAAGAATTTCAAATTACAACTATCATGTTTAACTTATAAATATTCTACCAAAATTTATATAAACTTTATGTTTTGTATATACTTAGATTCTATTGAATCGTATAATTGGAGAATAAAATCATGTATTAATCAATGAGAGGAAGTACATATTTATAGATAACTAATCTATGCTATACTAGGAAATAATATCTCTAATACTAATAATAATATAAACTCAATATTATAACACTCTCCCTCAAGATGGAGCATAAACATTAATTATGCCAAACTTGTTACACAAATCCTAACCCCATTGAAAATCAATCCTAACCATAACAGATTTTCGATCTTCATATATCCAATGAAGACAGATCTAACCTAACCTAACCGTAACAGATCTTCGATCTTCATATATCCAATGAAGATAGATCTAACTTAACAGTAACAGATCTTCGATCTTCATATATCCAATGAAAACATATCTAAATCTCACAACGTCACACGATGTAGATCGAAATTGGCCGAGGAATTAACGAGAGAGCGAGCTGAGTCGACAAAGAACGGAGGGCAGACCGGAGGTGTGCGGGGGCGGTCCATATCAAAATTCAATTGGAAGCAACTTATAAATTAAAAACGGAGACTCAAATACACCAATTAATCCAAAAATCTCCAACAAATCTCGCACCGACACGATGCAGATCGAAAATAGGTCGAAAAATATTGCGAACACAAATTGAAGTCGCTGGGCAGAGGCTGTGCAGGCGGCGGCCAACTGCAGTGGTCGCTGGAGGGTGCACGCGTCGGCGCCGGAGCCCAAAATTCGGCCGGAGGTGCGCGAGAGGTGGCGCTCCTCCCTGGGTGGGCGGTGTTGACCGCTGGTGGCCGGAGAAGAGGGAATCTGGAGCGCCGCTGCAATGTGCGCATGACGGTCGCTGTTTGCGCCTAGGGCGCGTGTGCTTCACACGCGCGGTGAACAACTGTCGGACCGGTGCAGGAGGGTGCGCTGGGAGGTGGTGCAGTTGGTGGTACCAGAGGTGACATTTGATTCACAGCGGAGATGGAATGGGTGGCTGCACACTCCAACTGTGCAGAACCCTAGTTTTAAAAAATTGGGAACCCAAACCCTAATTTTCGGTCAAGCCTAGAACCTAGGATCTGATACCATGTTGAATCGTATAATTGAAGAATAAAATCGTGTATTAATCAATGGGAGGAAGTAAATATTTATAGATAAATAAGGATATGCTATACTAGGAAATAATATTTCTAATACTAATAATAATATAAACTCAATATTATAACAAATTCCATCTACATATGAATTTTAAAAAATAAGAAACTAATTAGTAAAATTGTAAAAGGAACAATTTATAAAAGGATATTCAAATAAAAAGAACAACAACTTATAAGTATGTCCCATATTGAAGATTTAACAAACTTCATCAAATGAATGCCACTATAAAATAACTACAGTGTAATCTTATCTTTAACTAAAATTACTATTTTATGAATTGGTTTGTTAACTCAAACTATGTATTGAATAATTTAAAAAAATTGTATTAATTTATAAACATAAAAAAAAAAATAACCAGTAGTTTTAACCGGACCGAACCGTCGGTTTTTAGGGCTCGGCCCGAAACCGACAGCCATCTCCGTCGGGCCTGTTACGGTTCATTACTTGGTGAACTGTGAATTGGCGGTTTGAGACCCGCAACCGCCGGTTCGAGGTCCGTGGGCATGTCTAACCGCAATATTTTTTAGAACATTACTTGTAAGTGTAATTGAGAAAGAAATTATATAATTTTCATGGTTATACTTTTCAAGTAGAACAATTTGAGAAATATGTATAAAAAATATGCAAACACAAAACACACAAGTGTTGATAACCCAGCATGACAGACACCTAAATTTGGAGGCCTCGTCCAAAAAGTCAATCCACTAATATAGTGCTCGAGTTATAAAAGATCTTACTCATAAATGATGACACACCTTATGATATTCTTCACTCTCCAACGTCATTTTATAGTGAATTGAAACTATTCTCTCCCTAGAATAGCCGAACCTAGTATGAAAGTCTCTAGATTTACCCTTGAGCTTATAATTCATTAAATACAAGATTTACACACCTCAACACTAATACACTCGATATGAATGGAGAGATCTTCACACCCTCGTACACATAAATTCATACATTCATAGACCCAACCACTCTAGATGTGCAATTCTTCCTCTATTTATAATGTCTCTTGTTGAATCCTATATATTATTTTGCCTCCTAAAAAATATAGATCCACGCCTCCTAAAAAATATAGATCCACGCATATCTTTAAAATCCATGCATATGTTTAAGATTTTTTTCTTGTATGCAAAGATTCTTGGTAGGAAACATATCTGTATAATCTTGTAACAAAATCTCGCATTTCCTTATATCTTAATCGTATCTGTTAGGAAATATTCATGTAGATAATTATGTCACTTGTCACCCGGTTTTCGTAGAAATTATACCAACGTGGAACAACTCTTGAAACATATGTCATAGTGGATATAGAAAAAAAATAATAAAATTTATTAGGTATCTTAATTTGTCTAACATAAATTAACAAAAAATAATTGTTATGTAATTTGTGCATCTGGATTTGTATTTATAATAATGTTCATGGGAGCATATATATGTGTGTTTTGGATCATATAAGAAATGATCCATATTTGAGAAATGAGAAAAGATCATAACAATTCATTTTAATAAATCAATGATTATGGTTTTATATGCAAAATAAGTTTCCTTTAAAAATGAACTTCTATATTTCTAAAATAAAGGAAAATATTTGTATTAAATTCAATTAATCTCAACCATTAATTTTATATAAATAAAGTGTTTAGATTCATTCTCATTACTCATATATGATTTATTTCTGGTATGAACCTAACGTTATGGCTCAGTTTGTCAACTGAGAATAGATTATTCCAGTTTGGCTGTTGATAATTGACTTTTCCTCCTTTGAGATTATTTCTTATCTAGTACTCCACACTTCTTCCTTTACTTCAACATTTTCTTTGTGGGCAATAATAATTTTCTCATTCGGCATGAATGCAATTATATATTCTCATCACTATAGAAAAAAGACTTTTAGTGATGAAAATAGTAATGAAAGGACATATATTCTCATTAATTAGAGAAAATGATTTTAGTGAGAATAAAACGTGTAATTAAAAGTTAAAATTCATCACTAATGACTTTTAATAACAAAAATGTTTGATCGTCACCGCCTCTCAATATTGCTTCTTTAGTTAAAAATTAATGACAAAATAGTGTATTTTTTACTCTCATTATAAGTGTTTTTTCTTGTGCGCATATAGAACTTTACTCTATCTTTCAAACTGTCTTTCGAAAACTAATTTTATCAAAGACAACATGAAAAAATGAATTAAACAAAGAAGGACCGAGGAAGGAAACTATTCTAAATTTACTAATTATTAGATACAAAAGTAGACATTATATTTATTGAATATATTAGGATTTTTACTTAATACATTTTATTTGTTGTATTTATATTACGAAAAACGTATCATGTAAAAGAGAGAAGATACCTAGAGATATTAATGAAAATGGTGTCTTTTCTCCCTACAATTTTCTTTTATTTTCTCCATTTTCTTCTCTTTACTATTTTACAAAAATAATTGGGAAAATTGAAGAATAATATTACAACATGTATTGATACGAGTCTCTAATCAATTGAGTATGATTATTTTCCTTAAGAAAGAATTGTGTATTTTTTACAAGGTAATATCCGATTGATGCTTTTATGATATATGTTTTGGTAAACATGAATCTCGATTTTGGTATTTTTTGTTGTTTCAATTTGTATTATTGAATTCCAATAATTATGGTTTGGATAAACCAATTCATGATTCATAAACATATTGTTGTATTCATACTTATGAATATATTCTTGTTTGATTGAGCACACAACTCAAAAAAATTAGTTGTTTAAGAGTTTGAAAACAAAAGTGATATTTGAATTAGTTAAAAAAATTTGATGGATGTTGCGAATCTACGAATTTGTATAAATTAGTGCGATTCTTTTTCTTCCAAATTTCTTCCGAATTTATATACAATTATTCATTTTGCTATGGTTATGCATATATCTATGTAAATTTGTATACCATGATGATAATATTATTTTTTTCTTTTCATTTTGTGATGTGAACCTTTTTGATGTTGTTGAAGCTATCATTAGTTTTGACGATGCTCTCGAAACCATCTTGTGATGTTATATTAATTGATTATATTGATGGTTAGTTATTTTATCTGAGTTTTATTAACTTTTCTAGATTATGAGATAGACTTAGTTGATCTAAAGTGTGAGTATAGATATACAAGTATCGATCTGGTCCATAGATATCACTTGGTGCTTTAGTAGCAGATCATCTACAATGTAATGACAAATCGAGTATACTGATCCATTCAATGTAGATTATCTTATTTTAGTCAAAGTTTTAGAAGAAATATCAACTTATAAGGAAAAATCAAGTTAATGATTTGTGTCATATGATCGACCTTATTGTTTTGTAGCAGATTGATCAAAGTGTAAAGACAAATCGATGTTATGATTTGGTCATAAGATCCATCTGATTTTCTAGACTAAGAGTTGCATCAACATGAAGAGCACAAAATTCGACTGGTTGGAGGAGCAGATCGACACAAAAATATCGACTGAGAGCTAGAGAGCAGATCAAGAGGAACAGACGACCTACGAAGATAGTAGATGGACAATAGATAGCTTAAGGGATAGATCAACAGACGACCTGATCTATGTGCCTAGTGAGCTGACCATACAGATTGGAGGAAGCTAACAGTCTGCCTAAATGGATCATCCACCTATCCAACATGCCATGTAGGACAAACTTCAACTGCTAGAAGTACAATCAGTATCCAACAATCATATTTGCATTAGGTGCTGCTGCAACGGCTAGGTTTTTGATGCTATGCCTATAAATATTTCAATCATTCTTCAGAATTCAATGAGAATAATTTCATAGATAAAAAGAGCCAAGCCGCTGCAAGAATTTATCTAGATTCTCATAGCAAACCCTACATTCGATTATATCAAATAGATTCATTGGTGTTGCATATTAGAAATAATTCTATATTATGGAGATAAACCAGTCTAGAACTGTATATTTGTTTATGTCCTTTAAGCCATAACTTCTAGATATTCCTCCATTATTTTTCAAGTTTCAAGCTCTATAATAGAGAAGCACGAAGGAAGAATGAATCTTTAACCAGTAAAAATTAGCTTATTCTCGACGAGTATAAACAAGAAAGTTGTAATTTCAATCTCAACGAGTACAAATAAGAGAGAGTTTTCTCGTACTCATCGAGGGTAAATAACAGATGGATCCAAGGTTAATGGATTTATCGATCTAGTTTTGATCAACCGTGGATGTAGGGGGTTTCAGAAACCACATTAATTGTTTGTGTTCTTTACATTCTGCATAGTTATTTGTTACATTGACATGCCTTTCATTTCACCAGCAAGTTGATCTGCATAAGAACAACGAGTTGTGCATTGTGTGTCAATCAACATGTTTTAAACTTGGCTAATTTAGAAAATATATTCTAAGTATATGTTGGTCTCGAAATGAGTATTCTGGTGTATGGGGGGGGAGGGGGGGTGGAATACACCAGTTTAAAATATTTCATATTAAAACAATTCTCAGTGAGGGCTCAAATCTGAAGGGGTGTAGCTTCAGTCTAGAGTATAACTTCAGATAGCAATCCTTCAGTCTACACTTAGTGTTTGACTGATGGACTAATATCTTAAGTGTTGCAGTGCGGAAATGGTGGTTTAGAAGCTTACACGTTTTTCAGAAAACTTAATGTTATGATTCAGGTTTGCACTTAATCAATATTAAGTGGATGAACTATAGCGTTAGTGAATAAGAATATTGGAAGTAAATAACAAAGACACAGAGTTTGGTTTATGTGGTTCGGAGATAAAAACTCCTTCGTCCACAAGTCAAGGGTTTCCAACTAAATGGAGTGTCTTACAATGATGAACCTTAAGAGGTTTGATGAACAATTGATTCTGATCACTTCCAGCTAAAGACTAAGTCTAAGCTAGAACTATTCTTCGGTTACAAAAGAATCGCTACTTAAGAACACACTATGAAATATCAAACAAAGCTTGAGTGTTCTAGAATATGAAATCTGAGAGCGATTGAAAGTTTGAGAGAGTTGAGAGCTTGAATGTGTAAGAAAGCTTGGTAACCAGTGTTTGAAGCGTTTGAAGAGGCCGGGTATTTATAGAACACTCTTACTAATATATCTGTTGTGAGAGAGAGCTTCATCCGTAGTATTTGAAATTCTTCCAGTTGGAGTCATCGTCCTTTTTACCATTTTTGGTGTCTACAAATAAGATTTGCTTCACCTACTAAGATTTTTTCTAGAAATGGAAATGTCTATGAAAGCAGTCAATCCACTCAGTAGCTAGCTTCCAATATCTTGAACTTCAGTGCAGAGCATCAAAGAACTAGATCTTCATGCTTCAATAATCTTTGAGTCTAGAATACTTCAGGACATAATTTCAGAAGATTGTCATTCAGTTTTGACTTCCTTGCAGAGTTTAATAAAACTTCAGTACTGGTCATGGGACTTCAGTCTTGAGTTCTTCAGGCTATATGTACTTGCAAACTGAACTCCTTAATATATGAGTTCGAGAATAAGACTAAGGACCAATTTTTCAGTTTTGGAATTTGAATCAAAACCCTTATAAATATTTCCAACAGTATAAGACAAACCAATAGATTATTGCTTCCGCACATGACCTATCATTAACAGACGACATGACATGCTCATTCGAGCTGCCAGTCAATTTGTTGAAGCATGTATCATCACTTTATTATTGAGACTATCTGTTTGAGCAGATCAACCTTTCTCTTACACAGAGAAACAAACCTGCTATTTAAGCAAGCTGATCTGATATATGAGCGAGTTGACCTCTAGATCTTGTTGTTCAAGGTAACTAAGAAAAGTTAGATTTTTGTGTACCCTCACTCCCCTCCCATACACCAAATATGATCTTCCTAGGACCAACATCTTGTGTGTGGAGAGAATCAGACAAAAGATGTATGATTCTCTTATGGCACTTTTTGATACTAATTTGTCATAATTAAAAAAAGGGAGATGCGAGATATATGAAACATATTGCAAACAAATTTATAAAAATGTTAAAGTATATTTCACATGTTAAAGAATCAGACAAAAGGTCACGACCCACTAACTAATTAATGTGCTATTTTAATAAAAGTTAACGAAATGCTAAAGATATAAATGTTTCTTGAAGAAATAATAAAACATGTTATTGAAGAATATAATATTAACTCTTTGGTAATCTTGAAGAATATTAGAAGAATGTGCATTACAACTTTCACGATGATAATATTCTTATTGTCGAATTCTGAAAAGCCTCATAAATATACTCTATTAAAAATTGTCATTATCTAAATATTTTCATTATATCAAAAGCTTTATAATATTATGTTGAGAAAAAAATTACTACATCCGGCCCACTAAATGTGGCTAGCTTTCCTTATTGGGCTGTCCCATTAAAAAGACCCACTTACCAAAAGTGGAAATAAATTTACTCTCAAAATAAAATACACTACTAGTATGCGTGTGTTGACCTAGTGGTACTGAGGTTAATGCCCAAGAAAATAGGTTTCGGGTTCGAGTCCTACGTGACACGACTATATAACTTAAAATAAAGTACACTACTTTTGAAAAGAACAAAAACTTACTTTCTTAATCCTTGTGCCCATCTCCTCATGGCCAAATTTGGTGGGACGGAGGGAGTATATTTTTACAAACCAAAATATTCTCAAATTATTGAGACATAAATGTTTGATTCACCCCCTTATATAATTAGTGTGTGATAGTAAATAAATTATTTTACATATACTATATTTTATCACCACCTAACCGGTCAAACGAGCTCTTTTAAAATACGTTTATATTCAGTCAAAATTATATAGAATCAATAATCGATGATCAATTTATAAATTATACGTTTATTTTCTAATTCGACTAAAATAATATTTCTAACATTAAGGGAAGATATGATAAAAGAATGTTATGAAAATCTTGTTAAATTTAATTTATTAAAATCCACATACTAATCAAAATGATCCAAAAGTTCATTATATTTTTCACTGCCAAATGAGTGATTAAATCTTTTATGGTAATTATAAATGCGCCATTAAGAATAAAAAATATATGAATAAGATATGTTCATCTATGCTAGGAGCATAACACTACAAGCGTGAGATATGTATTGATGCTAAAGATGATAATCCGCGGAATAAGAATTGACTAAATGGCTTCATTCTAAAAACCTCGTGAAGAGGATCGTCCTAAAGATGAGACTTGCAATACATTTGCACATGCACTGAATAATCATAATATTGTAATTGCGGAATGACCAGATCCAAGTATTATGAAAAATAAAATAAATCTGGTTGATATATATTAGAAGTTAACATAGAGCACAATAGATATATCATAGTTGCCGACAAAAAATTTACATTAAAAATTTCTTGTGAATTGATTATTTGAACCAAAAAAAAAAATCTATATAGTAGTGTTAGAAGTAATAAGTAAAGTGAAAAGAGCAATTGATGCAAAGTTAACCCGCCAAATAGAGGAAAGTCTTTTGCATAACATACAACAAAGAATGTGGTCCTAGTAGGTTACGAACCCATTTTTCGTGCTCTTTTTATGTCTTGTTTTAGGTCCAGGTAGAGTATTTTCTCTTTAATTTGTCTTGTTTTGTGTCTGGAAAGACACGAGTGTGGGATGGGAGGGTGCAAGTCGAGGCTGAAGGTCATCTTGAGAGAGAGGAAAAATTTCACACAAAGCACCTTGGACAGTCTTAAGCTCAAAACAATGTACCGCTCAAGATCACACTTCAGTCGCTGGAGCCAAGGATAACACCATGACCAAGAAGATGAGGAGAAAGGCGGAAGCAACTGTAAGCGCAGAAGATAAGGGCAATGAGCTGAGGATTCACGGCAGATTTCTTTCCTTACGCAGAAAAGGAAAAAGAACTCCCTTTCCTTCCAGCGAATATTTGGAGGATCGGGAGTATCTCCTCTACGCGGAGAATCACGCCGGAGAAGGAAATTTCAACCGTGAACCCTAGCCGCACTATCAATAAGCCCATGCCTAGAAGACCTCTATATAAAGCCATGATTAGAAGTAGAGACACATACAATAGAGAGGCTTACGAGGGGTGCAAGGAGGTAGGACGTTCAACTGTTGTTTCCTTCTAGTCTAGACCATGTTTTAATGATTGACTGGGAGGAGAAAAACAAGTCTTACGGGCAAACTTAATATTTTATTTATGTTTATGCTTTCGGCCTTGGTCAGGGTTGGTCCTGCCAAGAGGATATTTTGGTATCCGTACTTTCGCTCTTTAATATAATTATGCTTTACTTTATTTCATTTGTGTTATTTAATTTTTGTATGAGTACCTAGGTTTATTTACGTGGCTTGGAAAAAATGAATTGAGTAAAAACTTATAACATCTTTAGAAGTCTAAATGAACTTATAGTTGTATTTGTATGTTCCTAAAGCGCTGGATCTGATTCTTAGACAACTTGATTGAGTCATTGGTGTTGTCTGGCTGGTAGCATCTTGGGCAAGATCAAGTTACCACTGTGAACTGGAAACTCCAAGTGTTAGCGACTTCCTGCTTGCTAGTTAGGGGGATCAGCGTGGTGATGTAGGTGGGGACGCCATGGATGGGACGTCTGTGACAGAGTGTCCATGATTGCGCAGTCCCGCTAATGCCTATTTGAGTATGCTGGAGTAAGCTAGGCTTGAGCGCAAGCTTGGGTAATGGGGATAAGGGAATGAGTAGCCCTTACCTTAGGGGCTAAAAAAGTATGTTGCGCGAGGTTTAGATGGCTACGTGATGAGTAAAAAGGGGGTTGCCTGAGTGATGCGTTTGGGTGATAGGATTAAAACCTCATTCTTACGTGCACCTTTAACCAATGATATGCGAATACAAAAATATCTTTGTACCAATGACACCTTCTAACCCAAGTCAAGTTGCTTTCTTATTTAACTATCTTTGTTGTTTTCCTTATAAGTTATTTTACATTTAAGTATTTACATTATGCTTTGTTACGACTTATTGCCCAAGGCAAGACCAGACTGAAAACCCAAATTGTGACATTGAGAGAAAAATCCACTAACTTCCAGTGGGATCGACCATGTGCTTGCCACTAGATGAACTTAATGAAGTGTTGGGAACCTTTTTGATGATTGTTGAACTCATTATTTATATGTTTTGATGATGCGAAACCATAATATATACGCATGATATTAAATTGTGTTTACACTTTAATATCTATTGATGCTTAGGTGTTTATGCTTTATTTGTGTCTGGATTAGATAGACTTTACAGATGGTTAAGTGTAAGGACAGATCGATGAAAGACAGATCGTGTCCATAAGAACCATCTGTGTTCTCAATAGTAGATAAACTAACTTGTAAGATTAGGTTGAGTTAATGACCTGTGTCGTAGAGCTTGATCTTATTTTATCAATATATTATAAGGGAGATCAAATTGTAAAGCCAGATTAAATTAACGATCTGTGTTATAAAGATCAATCTTGTTATGTAACAGGTTAAGCCAAAATGTGCGAACAATTTGATGTAACGATCTGTTCATAGGACTAACCTGATCTATCTAGATTTAGTTCCATCTATTTTATCAAACAAGACCAGCACACTTACCGAGGACAGATCGATCAATAGATCGATGGACAGATCGATAAATCAATAGACAGATCGATGGACAGGTCTATATGAAGACCAAGAAGCAGCAAGATAGAATCAACCTTGTATCAAATAGGTTGACATCAAGCTGCATAAGAAGATACACAAGGAACAACTCGATACAAACGACTTGTGTCTACCGGGTTGATCAACAACTACTCAAACGAGCTGCATTGTGAGATGGACAACTAGTTGTGCGAGAAGAAACTTAAGAAAAATGATCTGTGTATAACAGATCGATCTATTGTTCATGGGGAATCAACTCAATGTTTATTAGATACAACCTGCTCAACTACAGGTTGTTTTAATCCACCTGTTCCTATGAAATCCAAACGAGTTGCTCATCCCAGATGGAGGAAGCTAGAATCTACCTAAATTGATAAGCCTATGTGTCCTATGCCACGTCAACATCCACGTAGGACAAACTCCAACAGCTAGAAGTACAGTCACCAGCCAATGGTCAAAAGAGCATTTAATGCTTACTACAAAAGTTGCAAAGACTTCCAACGGCTATAGTTCAAATATACCTATATATACTTCAAGCCTTCTTCAGAAATGGTATTCGTGTGTTCGTGACATTACCCAGAAAAAGTTTCAACGCCACAAGATTCTCTTTCCAGTTTTTCATAGATTTATTCAACACTAGATATAAATCATATACATTCTTGAATTTTGTAAATTAGAGAGAAATCACCATAATTTTGAAGATATTCCGCTAGAACTTATCTTAGACTTGAGCCTTCAAAGCCCATAGTTCCAGTTTCCTCCATAACCAGAAGCTTGGAGGAAGAACGATTATAAAACCGAACCTAGATCTCGTACTCGACGAGTTTAAATAAGAGAGTTGTAATCTCATACTTATCGAGAATAAATAAGTGAGTTTTGGCTCGTACTCAACGAGGATAAATAATCGAGGGATCCAAGGTTAAGGGATTCATCGATCTAGCTTTGATCGATTGTGGATGTAGGGGGTTTCTCGAACTACGTTAAATATTATCTATTCTTTTATACTTTGCATTGCATTGCTTTGATTCTTTGTTTATCACTCACTAGCGAGCTTATCTAATTAAGCGAGCTGTGCATCTTGAATCAATATCTTAAAGAACACTCGATATAAATAATATATATTTTTTATGTATAAGATCAGCCAACAACATATACACAGCTTCCGCACACGATCTGTACTTGGACAGATCATCTGGTATGCTCCAGCCAGCTGCCAGTCTATCTGCTCCTTGACAGATTACTCACGCTCTGTATTGAGAACTTACTTGAGCAGTTGGATCTCTCTCTACATCAGAGGAGATCGACTACTAATCCAAGCGAGCTGTTATAGTATAAACAGCGAGCTGCTTCTCAATCTGCTGTTCACAGCCAATCACGAGAAAGTTGGAGTGTGGTGTATTCCCCTCCCCTCCCAATACACCACACCTGCTCTTCCATGACCCAACATGAAGATTGTAGGTAATTATAAATTTATGTTGACCGTAATAATAACGACTGAGCTTTGTCAGTAAGACATTTATAAATACTTGTACATTAGAGAAATAAAGAATGCGGTTGTTGTAGGACACAATTTTTCTTGTATAAAAAGAGAATTGAGTTGGCGATAAATAAGATAAGATTAACATTTTAGATGAAATTCTAAATTAATTATATTTAGTCTCACGTTGTAATAAAAGTTTCGTTATCAAATATCTCCCTAACTAATTTTATATATATTCAATTGATATACGTCGGCTATATTTTGCAAAAGCTCACATGACAAATATCAATATTGAAAGAGTTACACCCGGCGCACCAATTAGATTGGTCGTTTCTTTTATATGTAATTTCGATCTCATTGGAATTTATATTAATAAAGGCATTTTATATTTATCTAAATGTAAGTATTTGTTATTTGAATAACTTATGTAATTTAGATAAAATCCTTAGACCGTAAAAAGTTATAAGATATGGTCACGCATATGATGGTGATTATGAAATATATCTTTGAAAGCTTTGGTCTTAAAATAGTTCCGAGTGAAATAACTATTCAAGAAAGGATATTGGATTGTTGGAAATAACTCGCACATATGATACATGGTCATAAGATGAGAATGTTGTGTTTCATCAATATTAACGTGATTGACGTAAGTGTATATATGTGGGTGCATGTTAGAGAACATGTACACCGAACTGACCCGATAGAAATTCTTATGTGGAATTTATTTTATCGAAATGAGAATTACTATATTATGATAGTACATGATTAGTCCTTAGACTTGAGACACCATAGTAATTTTATATGAGTCTTATTTCATTTTGATATATTTTCTTATTGCTAGACAATCATTTGAGAATTTATGTTGGATGAAATATATGCTTGTATGGAGATTAATGTGTGGTCGATAAAGAATCTATTACTTGTTTAAGACAAGTGAATTTCCTAAGTTTTCATTATCCATAACCTTAAGACCTTGGCCAGGGCATA
Source organism: Leonotis leonurus (assembly GCA_026898415.1). Lineage (NCBI taxonomy): Eukaryota > Viridiplantae > Streptophyta > Magnoliopsida > Lamiales > Lamiaceae > Leonotis > Leonotis leonurus. Next base: position 544,099 of record JAPKLX010000081.1, read on the forward strand.
ATGAATTATGATTCATTGGAAAGGTTATTGAATTAAAATGAAAATGTGAATATTGGAATATTTTGAGTTCTCAATGCTCAATATCCAAGTAGGAGATTAGATAATAGAAGGACCGTACGTGTATGATGATTCATTAATCAAAATAGGTTTACTCGCTATTTCACCTAATGCTAGATAACCGTGCTACTTGCTAGATGTTCCCATGGTTTATAAGTTCTTAAAATTAAAGTGTTAATTTTAAGTGAATAAATTTATTGGATAAATTAATTTAAGTTGTAATATGTTACAAGCTTATTACTAGCATTAATTGTGAACCTAAGAGGGTCACACACAAATTAGTAGAACGTGTCAATTGAATCGATTTAATAGTTAAATTTGATTAATTAATTTGAGACTTGTTATGAATTAATGAGTTAATTTAGATATTCAATTACATTAGTATAATTGAATATAATTGTATTAACATGTCTAATTCTATATTAAATTAATTAGATTAATTTAATTAAAGATAAAAGATTAATTTGATTAATCTTAAATCTTGTAAAATCAGATTTAAATATGTATTTAAAAGAATTTGAAATGGTATTGATATGTGGTTAATGGAATTAACTATATATATCAATTCTATAATTATGGGAGATAATGATTTGATCAATTAGTAGAAAAGCGTTTCTCTCCAAAAATAATTATAGCATTAATGTCCTTTATTTGTGAAATGGGAAGAGAGATGCTATAATATTCTTTTGAACAACATTTTTCGGGGAGGAAAAACCCTGCATATTGCTTCTGATTTTATAAAATAGAAAAAGGTGTTGTTAGCCTTGCTAGCGAAAGATCACAACATCCGACTCGTTCGCTAAGTGTGGACTTGATAGAGGGGATACACGTGGATCCCTGCGAGCAACCGATTGCTTCTAAACCCGACAACAACCGGAGTGCGAAAAGGTATTAATTTCGTACTCGTTATTACAACATGTTAACGTGAAGTCGTTAGTGTCATTGAAACGAAATAATGGTTATTACGTTTATTGAATAAAATTTTAATTTTCCGCTGCGTATACGACACGATCCCAACAATCAATAGAGAGTTTTTGATTAATATTATTGTCTTGTACTTAATATTGGGGACATAATAAGATTATATGCTCATCTAAATTTATTGTATGCATATCGATTCCTAATTATTAAAAGTTTTGATTTGAGGAAGAAATGAATGGAGAAAAAGCCACACTGGTTTCTCAAGAACTAAGTCAGGTGTGGAAGCAGCTAGCAAAGAAGCAGTACCAAACTGCGCTTATAGGAGCAGGAGAGGACAAAGAATTGCAGCTTTATAATTTTTGTTCATTTCCTTTATTTTTCGGCGGTTTGCATCATAATTAAGTCGATATGTTCTTTTTTTAATAAATATTTTAGATATGTAATTAATTTTTATTTAATCATGTTATAAATTATCGTATTTTTTCTTTTTATTTTCTAATTTTTTTCATAAACATATGTATCAATTACAATATATGAAATACAATTTAAATGTAATGATTAATAAAAATATATTAAATTCAGATTAAATATTAAAAATGTGTTGATAAAGTTTGATAATCGGTCCATGACGATGCTTGCAAGAACTTAAATAAGTATTATCGTGATTGATAGTGGATGGAAGGAGTGTGCATCAGGTAGGGTTCGAGTTGTAGTCTATTTAGTAATGACTTTATCTATTAAGGTTTAATTTGAATATGATCTTTTATGAAAATGTCAAACATTATCATGAGTTCATTTCGAATTGATTTAAATCCAACTTGGCACAAACCCGGGAATGAAACGATTCGGGTTGGCCCGACATAATTAAAACTCGGTTTTGACATAAAATAAATTATGAAATCGATAAAATAAGATTCATAATATACTCAATTTGTCCACTAAAATTGTTTATGCTTTGACCTGACACAAATTTTTTTAATATATTTTGATTTTAATGGGGTTGTGTAATGAGTGAAAGTTTGTGTCTGATTTGATATATTTCTTAAATTGGATTGTGTATAGTTAGTAAAATTTGGGTCTCACTTGATATATTTTTTTAAATTAAGTTGTGTGTATTGAGTATAATGTGTCCAGTTGCTATAAATGTAAAGTTTCGAATGTAAATCATTTTAATAGATATCCCAAAATGACAAAATGTAAATGATTTTTGTGGACGGATGAAGTAATAAATTAAATAATATAGTTTTTATTTTTTGTTGGTCACGTGAATAGCAGATTTCGTATACGGGGGAGAATATACCAAACTCCAATTTTTCTTGGTTGCCTTGAAAAGCAAAGCTCGATAGGTCAACTCGCTTACTTACCAGGTGAGCTCTCTTGGTTAGCATGTATACTTCCCTTTTAGAGAGAGAGATTGATCTGCTCAAACAGATAATCACGACATCCGAGTGAAGTGCTCTGTTGTTATCAGATCGACTGGTAGCTCAATGAGCAGGTGTTTAATATGTTTTTGTTTCGCTTTAGTCTATTTGTTGTGTCTCGTAGCGTTAGTCTTTAGGTTATTTTAATCTTTTTTGTTCGTTTTTATGCCAGGTATTATTTTCTATTTTGTTTAGTCGACATTAGGTGTTGGAGGAGGGTCGAAGGACGACGAATGGATGCATATGATGCCGGTTGAGCGTACCGAGTGAACATGAGGGAGGCGAGAGCACAGGAGCAAAAACGCGCGAGCAAACAGGATGCCCATCCCAGCGGTCCTGGACCCCAGAGGTCGCTAAGGGACGCGAGCTGACCAGGTAGGATGCCCATCCCAGCGGCCATTGGACCCTCAACGGTCGTTGTAGCTGCGCAATTTGAGTGTTCTATTTAAACCCATGATTTATCACTTTTCACCCTTTAGAAATCCTAGCCGACTTTATTTGCTTTCCTAGTTGTATTTTCGCCTTCGGGTTGATGGATTGAGGGCGAGATTGACGCTCAATCCATGATTTTTATCTTAATAAGTATTTTCATTTTAGAATTCTTACATTTGATTGATTGAATAAATTTGAGTAGTTGATACTCGTTAGGATTTGAAATTTCTGATAATTGTTCATTGAATGTTTTCATCTATTATGCTTTTTGATGAAATTGTTCTTGTTTAATTGGAACACCTAATCACCGTTTTGATTTATTGGATACTGGTTGAGATCGAGAGAAGATTCTAGTATCAGATATAAGTTTAATCAATATTAATTCTGAATCGGAAATATATGAATTAATTGTTTGTTTATTAATCTTGGAATTCTTAATTGGATAAGTTGAATACGAGAGTTATGGTTATTGTCTGATTATGAATACGAAAGTTATTAATTATACAACTCTTAAGAACCCTTGATGAATGAACAAATGTGTAATTAATTGGAGTATGATTTAATCAATTGTAGATCTTTTGAATCCTAGGTTCCTGTAATCCGGAACCTCACCATTTATTTATTCATGTTTATTTATTTTTATATGTTTGACCATCTGCAATTATCTGGATTAGAGTGTTTAAGATTTTATTATCGTTTAGTAGCACTTTTAATTAGAATCGCTCTGTTAAGTTTTCCTTGATATTCGACATGAGTCAACTTAGCCGTCTACAATAGATCTCGTACTATTGCGAGAACCAAGAGTGCACGTTTTAGGTTGAACAGCAGGTCACTTGGTACGTTAAAAATAGGTCGTGTGCGGAAGCTAAGTGATATGTTGGTGCTCTTATAGTTAGAAAAATCTTTGAAATTACAAAGTGTTCTTTGAGATATATTGATTAACGCAAATGCACAACTCGCTCCTCTTGAGATACCAGCTTGCTGGTAAAGAGTGAACAAGTTAATACAAAAGATAAATTCATAATGTAAAGAACACAAACTATTTAATGTGGTTCGAAAAACCCCCTACGTCCATAATCGATCAAAGCTAGATCGATAAATACATTAACTTTGGATCTTTCTCTTATATTTATACTCGTTGAGTACGAGATCAATCTCTCTTATTTATATTCTATGAGAACGAGCCACAAGATCAAGTGAAAATAAGACTCAAACTCTTGTACGAGTTATGGGTTGTGACACATACAACTTAGAATCAAAACTAGATTCCTTCTGTTACAAGGTTGAAATCTTTCCTTCTTCTCGATTATAGAGTTTAATACAAGTTAGCAAGGCTCAAATGCTAATGTATAGTTATAGGGGTTTTTCTCCAAAATATATAATTCTTTGAATGATGGGTTGAATTTGATGTTTGAAGAATTCTTTCAACGTTTTAGCTCTTCTTTTTCTCTCGCTAATTAAACCACAGTTTCTCGAAAATGACCTGAAGTATTTATAATCTTCAATTTTGAAACTAGTTGTTGTAGCATTAAATGCTAATATAAACGTTGGATGCTATCTATACTTCTATACTTTGGGATTCGTCATACATGGCATCTGACGTGTCTTCTAACATGGCTAGAGGATAGGTCGGCCAGATTAATGTTGGTAGATCACTACAACTTTTGTGTGTTGCTCGTTGTTGATCTTATCAACCACATATCGATCTGGTCTCCCTCCTTGTCGGGTTGACACTCGATCTCTTTCGTACATGTTAGCTCATCGATATGCTCTTTGTACATGTCGATCTCTCGCTCTGCTCTCGGACAGGTGGATATATCGCTCTGCTTATAGACATGTTCATTAGACTTCTCCTTTTAAGATTGACTTAATGATCTTGGTCCTCTTTATTGAACAAATTGATCTATCGATTTGCTCCTTGGACGGATCGATAACACGATATGCTCTTCCCGATTTGGACCTTAAACAGGTCAATAACACAATTTGATCTCTTTTTAGCAGGTCACCTAATGTAGGCAGACTCAACTTAATTAGCAGGTAATCTCATGTTTCACTTGTGCATGTTGATAGCTGACAAGTTGACGGACGTTTGAACCAACATATCAATACATTGACCTGCTCTTGTAATGTCGCACTTGACATGTTATAGTTTAAGATAAATTCACACCAGCAACCTAACATATAAGTTTGTTCTAATTACAACAATTTGGTTACAAACATGTTATATGATATGATTTGGTTGAGGCATATCAAAATATACATTAAAAGAGTTTGTAACACTTTTCGAATAACTGAACCCTAACATGAAAATTCCAAGCTCTTATCAGATTGATTTGATAAGGACACAAGCCCAGTAGAAAATTATTCAAATGTATTCAGTTTTGTATAACTTGGAAATTAGCGTAGGATAATTTAATTTTTCTTCTAGAATGTGTCACTGCCGTTATATACTTTATCTGATTGGATATGAGTGATTAAAATTGTTATTAATTTTGTATTGTTGCTAATTGATATTGAATTAATATTAAAATATAGTCTAATAACTAATTTTTGGTCAAAATGTATTAATTAATAAAAAAAATATGATTATTTACATATATTCATAACAAATTTGTCATGAAAACATTAACGTGCTCACGTGTAATTATTATATTTTGATTTGATAATATATTAAATAAAAAAATGTGCCATGAATAATTTAAACATCAACTTTTTATCACTAAATCAAGTGGTGAATCGTGCATACGTAATTATTATTTTTTCTATGTCTTCAGTACATGGTGTATATATGGTGTATATGTAATTATTATTATTTTCTTAAATTTTTCATTATTATTATTATTATTATTATTATTATATAGCATCTCATAGTTTCAATTCATTGTGAAAAAAAAAAAATCAAAGTTGGATGCAAGAAAGCAGCAAGTCCAGTTTGACGGTGTCCACTTGATAATATGTATGTTACATAAAAAGACATGCATAATTGCATATATATAAGTGTTGAGGTGTTTGATTTGACCGTTTTCTTTAATGCTCTTTTTCTATTACCCTAACTGCATTCTCCCAATTACAAAGCAAAAAATGGCGATCCAAGTCTTCCCCGACAGTCCCAGCAACGCCACCATTAGCCCTCGCATCTCCTTCTCCCACGATCTTCCCCAATCCGACGTCGTTCCGCTCGACCACTACACTCGCTCCACCGCCTCCTCCTCCATTGATTTCGACTTCTGCGTTTTCCGCGAGACCTTCCACCCGGAATATTCCTCCTCCGCCGACGAGCTCTTCCTCGACGGTAAGATCCTTCCCATCGAGATCAAGCACGCGCCTCCGCCTACTCCTCATCCGCCGCCGCAAACACCAGCCGAGCCCAAGAACGAAATCATTGGAGGAGAAGAGAAGCAGAAATCGTTCTGGAGATTCAAGCGAAGCTCGAGCTTGAACTGCGGCAGCGCCTACGGCCGCACTCTCTGCCCTCTGCCGCTCCTATCGCGGAGCAGTTCCACCGGATCCAACGCTAGCGGCAAGCGCGCGGCGGTTTCTAGTCATCAGAGGCATAATTTTGCCAAGGGCAATTCGTCCAACAGTTGGCAGTCGAAGCCGCATCAAGCGCAGTCCGGTGCATATTCGTCGAAGCCGCCGTTGAAGAAGAGCGGCCATTTCTCTCACGGTGGCGGGATTAAGTTCAATCCGGTGCTGAACGTTCCTCCGGCTAATCTGTTCGGCCTTGGGTCCATATTCTCCGGCGGCAAGGACAGAAGCAAGAAGAAGCATTGAATTGATTTATTAGTGATCAAGTGTTGCATGTTTGGATCTTTTCATTTCTTCTACTTTCTTCCATCATTTCTCCACTTAATAACAAATTAATGTTTTTTAATATAATCAGACCGTGATTAGTTATTATTATTGAAATTATTGCATGGTGTGGAAATTAAAAAGAAAAGGATGAAAATTAATAATTTGGCCGGCCGGTTTCATAAAGCACTGGCATGCTGAATTACTGGTAAGAATTTTATGGAGTTGTCGCTGTCTTCTCTTCTTTAATTTACTCTATTTATTGCATATTACAGTATTAAGAGTAGTGCTATTTGGACACACTGTGGTTGACCACACGTGGGTTTTTTTAAGAAAATCGGACCGGTTCAATTAAAAATCGGACCAAACCATTTAATATTTTATTCTCCTAAAAAGACTATAATTATTGTGCCAATAATACCCTTAACAAATTTTTGGCTCTAATTATACCTTCAAATTTTTTCCTCCTATTTTAATCTTATTCCCTCTCACTTTAATCAGCAGCCGTGCCCAACGAATTGAAAGTGAAAAATTGTTTTCAATACAAAATTTGAAATTTAAATGATGAAATTTCAAAGAAGAGGTAAAAGGGTATCATTGTAATTGCATTTGTGCATTAAAAAAGTAAACCAAACTTAATAATATTTTATTAAGCAAAATTACAATAATACCACCGTGTGTCTATCCACACTGTGGTCACATAGCATTTGCCCAGTATTAAAAATGAAGTTATTTCACTTCTTGTTTCTATTCTTCACTTTGCTTTCTCCTCATTCTGTCAGAGATGCATTATATTCATCAGGAAATGGTCTATTCCGTAATTTCACTCATCAACAACTACTACATGGTACTTACCCATACTAGTAGCATATATATATATATATATATATATTTGTTTTTACTACATTTGTTAACAAATTCATGTAGAAACTGTTTTTGGATAGCATATGGGATCTTTTGATAATCTATAAAGGGTTACTCAGTGGAGACAGACAGAAAAGTTGGTTCAACTTTATTAAATTTGGTACAAGAAAAAGTATGGGTGTTAGGAGTTGTGTGGTGTCACAAGCTAGTCCAATTATAGCAAGTTAATCAAATTATGAAATCATAATGACTCTTTAACTTCGAGAAGCCTTTATTGACACTTTGATAGCCATGAGTTTAAAGATTTCTTAGACACTCCTCATTTTTTTCTTTTTGTGGGTCTAATTCTTTATGTGATTGTCAATGAACCAGGGAAAAGAGAAATACCATTTTGACCCTTCATGGGCATCAACATTCCTCTAGCCATTCTTCTCTATACTTCTTATCATTCAAATAAATTTATCATATACAATTTCTCTTAGTGCTCCTTCATTTGTCAAAACTATATCACATGAGATGTTTGCACTTTACTATAAAATTGTTGTACTCTACTTCTCTGTGTGATCAAATCACATACATTTGAAATAAAATATTTTTTAGTAAAATTAATAGTTACAATATTTTTTCAAAAAGTAATTTCGATACAATCACCGTTCATGCTTAATCCTCTTATAGGGAATGAATGGACTTTATTCATAATTTAATAAATATCATCGTTAAGTTGGAGATATCAGATTATTGGGTTGGGTCTACACTTGACCGGATTAACTTGGGTTCAGACGTGAGCTAGCCGGATTCGACACCGTTAAACTAATATAAGACCAACTATATGAACACGGTTCCGAGATGGTTCGGCCTCATCGAATGAGTTGTGTTAGGCAGAGCCTATTGAAATGAGTCTCCTACATGCAGGTCACGACAAATTTGGTTTTAATACAATATAGCTATATAATAATTTGAATCATATACTATATTTTTCAATGAAATATTTCTGAATAGTTAAATTTAATGAAAAATGTGCATCCATTGTGATTTTAATACAATATCAAATATTTAAATGAAATATAATTAAAAAAATTTGATCGAATTCGGTATGGATGTCGGCCAATGTAATCACAATATTTGTCCCATATATTTATTTCCCATCATCATTATAATATTACTAAATTTATTCATTGTCGTTATATTTACTTCCTCAGAACCAGTATACCAGATATTCAAATAAATCTTTGGAATGCTATTAGGTTTTATACATCCTTGAATATTTTATCGACAATAAACTAATCTTTCAAATAAGAATTAGAAATAACAATTAAAATGGTATATATGGTGGTTGAGCGGCTTGAGCCACGTAAATGAAAATATAAGTTTGTATAAAGTTATATGACACGCTTCCTTTTAAACGTAAATGCATGCATATCTTAACTTATCTTTTACAGAGGTTTGCAGTATAATATTGAAAGTCCACCTAATCAGTAATTTAAAGTATCAGAAAGAAACTGAAAAAGAAAACACAAATAAATTAAAAGAGTTTATTGTTTCAAGAAAAGCTTTGCTTCCCGCGTTATATATATATATATATATATATATATATATATATATATATATATAT
>JAPKLX010000081.1:553207-646725 GCA_026898415.1 Leonotis leonurus
TATATATATATATATATATATATATATATATATATATATATATATATTCCTACAAGAATTTGGTTCCAAATTCCAAAGTCGGCAGGCAGGGTATTGATACTTTTCAGTTTTCTCCAACATAAATTTTTTATTACTTTAAGCTGCTAAAGAAAAATGGTCCTAAATTCAGATGAGCAGATTCAGAATTGACAAAGCAGAAGTGGAAATTTCAATGTTAGAATATGGATGAAAGCATAGTCTGAGTGTCAGATGCATTAAGTTTTTGAATTGGAATCCTTATATTTAACACACCTGGCCCAAACATATGTACGGATCCAATAACCTTGCAGTGCATATTTGAAAACGAAGCTACAATTACAATTGTCAGTTAGGCCGGGCCGGGCTGGGCCGGGTCGGGCTTAGTATAGACTCGAGCAAAGGGTTCGTCCCAGCTGGTCCAACCGGCTTGTTCAATTGTGTGGGGTTAAACCGGGCGAGTGTAATTCATACTAGGGGTGTCGCGGTACGTTATACCTTACTAAAATTGTCATACCTTATACCTTACTTTTACCTTCGGTATGAAAAATTTCATACCGTTACCTTACCATACTTTTCGGTATACCTTACTTTCGGTATGACATTTTTACATACCTATACCTTACCTTATTTTCAGTATACCTTACCTTACTTCGGTATACCTTTCTTACACGGTATACCAAAACTTATTTACTTTCGATATATCTTACCTTAATTCGATATACCTTTTTTTTGCGATATACCAGAATTTATTTATAATGAAAATCACCTTAAACAAGGTCTAACATATAAAAAACATAAAGTATTATTTTTTAATAACATAATTTATGAGATAAACCACTAATATCATATAATTAATTACAATATATTAACTAACTATATTATTGTATTTTCATATAACTAATTAACTAGATTTAGGCATATAATTATAACTAGTTTGTGCACCCGTGCTATGCACGAGAATATGTTATTCATCAATAATTTATGCATAGAGATATTTAAAATAATCGAAAATGATGTAATGAGATAATAATCGGTGGTTTTAAAACCTTAATCATAAACGATGGTTCGATTTCAAATCATGACTGTGTAGAGGACGGTTCAGTTATAATTTCAAAATTTTGAAACCATGATCAGCGATCCAAACCAGTAACTTCAATTTATTTTATCCAATTCAATTTATTTCTTATTTGTAAAATGTATTTTTATATAATTCACAATAACACATTAAAACTTATGAATATATTAATAATAAAATAAATTAAAAATCAAAATTTAATTTTGGAATTTGGAAATTAATAAAACTTTATGATTTTATATAATAATATAATAATATTTAAATTTTACTTTATAGTCATTCTAATTTTAAAATTAACAAATAAAACGACATTAAAATTTTGAAAAGTTAAATGATAATATAAATTATTACGTAATCATAATAATAAGAATTTTTAAATTTTCATATATATTAGTATTAATTTTTTGGATAGTTCATAAATATAATTCTAGCCGTTCTATACGATTCGATTCCAAATCGTGAACTATCTTAAAAACGATTTGGTTCTGATTTTGAATATTCGAAGGAGTTAGGTTCCAAACTACAATCATGAGCACTTCTACTTCTGTAATTTTATAAATTTTAATTGGTTTAAATACTAATAATAATTAATTGATCATATAATAAAATTAACATAGTCATATTTATAAGTGTTATAATTTTTAGTTGTTTGAGCAATTTTTTAATTAATATTGATCTACATATAATTTATCTCACAAAGAGTTGATTGTCTAAAAATATCTCTCATTGTGTTAACTAAAAATAAATATGAACGATTCATATTTTTATATTATATTATTTTTTATTATTTTATATTTAATAAAATAAAATAATTTTAAATATTTTCTCTAAAAATATTAAGACATCCATTAAAAAAAACTTTATAATGAGTTTCTATGTATGGTCTCAATTTATAATGGATTGAGTTTCAACTTTCATGCATAATATTAAAACATATTATAAACAGTATTCAACTTTATAATTAGGAACATTATAATTTAGTAAAATATATTATATGTATAAGAATATGTATACATATAATTATTTTCAATTTACTAATGTGTTATAATTTTTTATATTAAATTTATATTTTATATAACATTTATCAAATTAAATGTATTGTCGAGATATTTAATTTAATATGCATAATATTGCAAATATTTTTACGAAGAAAATAAATAATTTTAGGAGAAATGTGTTATAGGAAAGAGAAAATAATCTATAAAGTTTTAAAAATTAATAAGGTAAACGCTAAACATAAACCAGATTCAGTTGTACATGTATATTATGATTTATTTGCCATTAAAATTGAAGTTAATTACAAAATTTGTCACTCAAATTGATTTCAATTGGAATGCTTCTTGTTTTATATATATATAGATTAATTTGATCATTTATGTATGATATATTATAAAAATAATAATATATTTTCATTAATTATATATTACAACTTATATTATATTTAGTAACTAATAGATCGTCTAATTATATCATAATTATTTAGTTATGTAACAATATATATATATATTAGTTTATCGTTATTATTTAAGATAATAAGTATTATATAAGTTATTGTTCAATCTTTTTAATTATCAATAAATTCACATATTTTTGTAGTTTGTCATTCATATTTATTAATTATAATTCATAATTTATGAATAAACAATTTTCTTATAATTCAAATCGAATATACACTACTACAAATTCACACATAGATAACACTAAATAGATAACGGTTTATTTTGTAAACTGTTATCTATGTGCGTTTTTTTTCTTTCAATAACGGTTTTGGGTAAAACCGTTATATATGTATTTTAAAGATAACAGTTGATAACACTTTTAATAAAACTGTTATCTAAGATACATATTATACTTAAGAGTTTCACCAAAAGCGTTATGTGTATGTATTATTAAAAATAAAGTATTTATAACGCTTTTAAAAACTATTATTAATTATATTTAAATACATTAAGTATAGGTTAGACAATTTTATATTTTCATTATTTTATTTTTATTGTTATTAAAATTATAAAATATTTATATGTAAATTGAAGATATATACTTTAAGAAAAACTGACTTCACCCAATTCTTTCATTAAAAAAGAAAAGAAAAGTAATGACTAAAATTTTATTTTTATTTTAACATAATTTTTAATGTATGTTATTATGTACTAAGTTATCTTAATTCTATTTTTATTTTAATCAAAAAAGTATTAATATAATTGGCCAATAGACCTATTGTAATTGTCATCTCACCACTACCTCCTCGTCTTCTCTCAAACCCTTTTCCTAATAGCAACTCAGCCTAGGGTTCCCCCAGAAGCAGTTGGTACAATCCGACTACAAGTGCCACCTCAAGACCGCGGCCAGCCTTGCACTGAGCCTCCGCCGCCTGAGCCGGCCACAGACGTGGCCGAGGAGAAAGCTGTCCTCATACCTCCACTTGAGGAAGACAAGCCTGACGACAGTCCATGGGTGACAATTTGTTGCATCTGTATATAAAGGTAGACACACATTTTCCAAGTCAATATATTGCAATTGGTGTGATTTTTGCCGCTAAATTTGTGTCTTTTATTTATTTTAGGTGATTTTCATTTTCACCCAAGTTGTTTGTTGATATGCTACTACTGCTACCAATGGGTGTTGTTTGTGTTCTTTCTTGGTCTTCCACTAGGTTTGATGCAATGGCTTGGCTATCGAATGGATTGATGTAATTGAAGAATTTTCATAGCTGTTGTGTATTAATAATTGCTTTAGATAAGAAAACAATTAGGAATAAATAGTACTAAACCTTATTTTTTCGCTTTGCTTTACAAATAAAAGGAAAATTAGGACCAATATTTTATTACTTCATCACATTTCCTCTACTATATTAGGAATTTTATTTATATTCGATTGTTAGTAGGTCATTGAAGGAAGATGATTATTAAGTACTCGAACAGAAAAGGAAAAGGAAAAGCTTAAAAAGGTATTTACCTATTGCTCTGCTCCTAAGTTTCGGAGTAAATCCTTCCCCTTATTTCAAATCTATCTATATATATATATATTTATAGTTTTTATATTTTTTATTTTAAAATATTATAGTTCTTGATAATTATGCCTTTTTGGATTATTTTATTAATTTATGGTTTTGTTTGGCGCAGTATTAAAAAATAAACAGTGCAAAATTAGTATTCTTAAATATTAGACCGCCAACAAAGGCAATTAGTAAAACTTGCAGCAGCGTTTGCATTAACTGCCACAATAATTTGGAAGACTCATATATCTTCTGTTGTCTCTATTGCAAGGTTATAACAACACCCACACACTTCTTTCTTCTTGCACTCTTGAGTTTTATATTATAGTTCATAAACGAACCTTTCGAGAATACAATTTTATTTTCTTGAGTTTTGAAGTTAGTATATTTATGAAGTTGGAGAGGATTAATTAATTTATTTGTTTGATTTTAATGGAAGAAATTATTTGAAAGCTGCTATGTATTGAATAATGTTTGTTTTCTGTTGAAATTTTAAGATATGCTATAGTGATGTTTCTAATTCTTCTTCATCTCTTCAAGTTTTTCTTGTGAATTTCGATATCAACTCACTCCTTGATACTTTTCAACTTTTGATTTCATAATGAGTTTTGGTTATTTCATCTTACTTTATCTTGAACATGTAAATTTAGTTGAGCTAATCACTGTTTTTATACACTACCAGAAATAAATACATACATAACACAAGATAGATAACAGTTTATTTTCTAAACTGTTATCTATGTGCGTTTTTTTTCTTTAATTAAGATTTTAGAAAAAACTGTTATATATGTATTGTAAAGATAACAGTTCATAACACTTTTAACAAAACCGTTATCTAAAATGCATATAATGGAACTCTATACATGATATGTACGTGTGTTTGGAGCTTCTAATTTAACCGTATATGTGTACAAGTATGTCATTTGCCCTATCTAACCTCTCAAAATTTTCATCTAAGTGTTGACTGAGTATAGTCTAATTAGCAGCAGGGAGACACCTTGGTTGTAATTATCTACCTTGCTTGAAATAGTCATTTCTATTTTTTATGGTTTGGGTGCTGTCACTGATGACCATAATGTACAGATTGCAATTCCAATTGTCCCCAGGATACGAGTGCTGGTGACATTTACAAAATTTGAGGAACTTCAGATGTTGAAACTATAAGGTTCAAGAAAGCAAGCTAGCTATGAGTATAGTTGATATTCTGTGCTTTCATATTTTTGCAGAAGTAACTGAGCTCAAGATTACCTGATTGTTCTTCGCCGTTGCAGATTCTCTTGTCTCGTGCTCAGAACTGGTAATATGCTTTTCTAAATTTGTCTTCGTATCTTGATCTGATTCTAACCGGTTCCTCTTTGAAGAATAGCTATTAGATACATAAGATAAGATGTCTTAAGCACACTACAAGGGCAGGGTAATATTATTATTGCATTACCTATACTATATTGGATGAATCAAACTCTAAATGTACAAATGCAATTAGTACTTTGAATATGCTCTTAGCTTCATTAGTTAATTAAATGTCTCGGTGCATTCAATCTTTGCTCTCACTAGTACTTTGTTCATGAGTTATTTATTTCTATCTTTGAGAAACAAGTGTTTGTTATGTTCTGCACTAGTACTTGATTCATCACAAAGAAATGGCGTTCATAATTAATTATATTACATCCATATCCATAATTAATTACATTATGAGTAGTTCCCCAAATATAAAGGCTGTTGAGATAAGTAAGTGGCAATGATGAAATGCCTCATAGTTGACACGTAAGTTTTATAATATTTAAGTTATTTACTTATTGAAAGACCTTTAAATTTACACTTTGAATTTATAGTTTTATCATCGTTACTAACTTTATTTTAATTGTTTTAATATTTTTATCCATTTTTTTCTTTGAAGCTCATTGACCATTTTCTATGCAAATAACTCGAAGAATTTCAAGAAAATCTCAAATTGGGAGATTGTAAATGTTTGTTACTTGTTTCTCTAATATTACTTCAATGTGTCGCAATAGAAATCACATGATACCGAATACATGATGTGTAAATTTTGTCATAAGGAAGAACGAGTATTTACTGTTCCAAGAATGAGAACATGTTGAATCTGACATAGAGAATATGTTGTTGACACTTTTATGCATAATTAAGATCACGTATCTGCCCCTTTTGTTTTTATGGT
Organism: Leonotis leonurus; assembly: GCA_026898415.1. Lineage (NCBI taxonomy): Eukaryota > Viridiplantae > Streptophyta > Magnoliopsida > Lamiales > Lamiaceae > Leonotis > Leonotis leonurus. The sequence goes on from JAPKLX010000081.1 coordinate 559,472, forward strand.
TGATATTGTCTCTTTATCAAATTATATTATTGATCATTAGATGTTAGACTATCTTAGAGAACAATGTGGCTTTTGAATTACACCAATGATAAGTTATGATTATAGAATATTCTTTATTTGCCTAACTTAGTTTATATTTTAATTTCCTAGGGTCCTATTCAACCTGATTTTGAGCAATGCGGTTTTTATGTGTTACGATTCATGAAGGAGATAGTCGACCGGTTGATAAAAGAAGACTCCATATCTTTCGGATCACATATAATAATACATATAATATTATGTGTATATATATATTATCAACACTTACAAAATTTAGATATTTTTGTCTTGTGTTGTTTACAGTTTAAGAAAAAAGAATACTTCATTGGTGAGCTCAATGAGGTTCGTGAGAAATGGGCTTCATGTGTAATTGATCATATGTTGGATTAACTTAGTTTTGGATTTAGTGTATGATGCAACTCATGATGATATGTTACTTTATTTTGTAGTTAGTTTATGAATGATTAGACATGCTTGAATATTTAGAATTTGACTTTTAGATTTGTTGTATTAGATTGGATTAATCTAGTTATAATAGATGGACATGGTGCTTTTAATGTTAATTTGTAGTTTGATTGGTGGTATTTATAATGTTTAATAATTGATGTTATTAATTTATTTTTGCAAATTAATACAGGTTATTTGAAATGAGAAAATAGAAAAAATAAAAAATATTGCTAAATATTAATAGTGGAATAGATAACGATTTCGTAATAAAAGGTTAACTTTTCTATTCAAATAATAACAATTATAATATTTTTAATAATGTTTAAAAACTGTAATGTATAAGTTAAAAACATAACGTATAATCAATTTTTCTTAACGGTTTGAAAACGTTATTAATATGTAGTATAGATTATGTTATTCTTGTGTTTTACATAACGCATATAATTGTTATGTAAATAATATATAGATAACGCTTTTTGAGTTTTGATAACGGTTAAAAATTGTTGTGTATGTGAGTCTTTTCGCTCATATATAACAGTTCAAAAGCGTTATCTAAAATAGGTATTATAGATAACACACAAATTTAACACAGTTTTTATTGCACATACATAACATTTAAAAAGCGTTATGTATGTGCGTTTTTGTAGTAGTGATATATGTACATGTAATATTATAAATATGTGTATATATATATATATATCGATATATACCAAAATAACGGTATATACCAATTTTTTCGGTATATACCGCGGTATGGTATATGACGGTATACCTCGGTATTTGAAAAAAATATACCTTTACCTTACCTAAAAGTTCGGTACGGTATGATACCTTACCAAAAATTTCGGTATACCTTATATTCGGTATTTTTCGGTACGGTAAGTACGGTATACCATTTTTTCGATAAATTTTGACAGCCCTAGTTCATACCACACATTCCAACACATATGTTGTAATTTCCCTTTTAACCTCGCAACTCCCACAATGCAACTTCTTCCTTATAATGCAATTCACTGCAACTTCATCATTAATTGGTAACTTTATAATATTTCAGCATTCAAAAGGAAATTAATATTTTAGATAATCTGATTCTAAAACACTAAGTGAACTATATGGACTAGAGCAATACTATCGATCTGTCCGCATACTTTAGATCAACTTGTCTAACTTTAACACAAATCTAGACAAATTTGAAAACACAGATCGATATTCATATGGACCATATCGCTAACTTGAATTGGTCCTTAACAAGTGTATCGGTCTACTAATACTAAAGCACAAATAAACTAAGCAACAATATATAACAAATAAGTACAATACAAGATGGTTTCAAAAAGCATCGTCAAAACATACAATAACTTCAACAACATTAAAAAAGGTTACCAACATTGGGTTAACCTGATAACGACTCAACCTATTAAGATTAAATATGCACTGTTAGACCAAAATTGTATAAATTTAGGTTTTCGCAAATATATAAGGTCATTTGTACGTGACAAGTTAACTCGATCGAATCTCGATGGAAAACTTAGTAGGACGATTCTAATTCTAATTGTTATTGAAATGGAAATCCTAAACACTCTAATCACGATAAAACATGAGGAACATGAAATAAAATAAATAAACAAGAGTAATAAAATGGTGGGATTACGGATTTGGGGAACTAAAGTTAAGAAAATCTATAATCAATTAAATCATGCTCCTATACTCATAAAATTGTTCATTAATTAAGGACTTCTTAAAAGTTTGCCTAGTTACTAACTTACGCATTCGTAAATAGACGAGAATCACGACTTACGTATTCGTAAATAAATGTCAATCATGACTTATGTATTAGATCACCCTAATAAGAATTCTTCAATTAAGAACAATCATTCACAATTAATTAATTATTTCCTAGAGTTGTTTAATTACTAACTTTCGTATTCGATAATTAAGCGGTAATTCTAACACACGTATTCGAATTAAACAATAGGAAAATCACAAATAAGAACGAATACAATTCATACGTTTCCGATTTGGAATTATTGCTTGATTAAACCCTAGGTCAAATTCTAGAATTATTTCTCAATCTCATCTAGAATAAAAAGGGAATTAAATGGTGAAAAAAAATTCAATTCAATTACGCACAAGTTTAATCAAAACATGATAATCAAGAGATTTTAAAACCCTAGGTAGAGAATGACAATCAATCCATAGAACAATCAAAAATAAGAATTAAAACATACTTACTAGATTAAATCTTGGATTGAGCGTCAAGCTCAACCTCCATCCTTCGTCCCGAGGTGAAATTATAAAGGAAATAAAGTTTCTAAGTGGTTATAGATATGAAAAAGGGGAAAAAGAATGTAAGTAACACATGAAATCCCGTGTTTAAATAGCCTAAAACACGATCTAAAATCGCGCTCAGCGGTCACTGGGCTATGCTCTCTGTTTGCTGCAGCATTCGGGTTCCAGCGGTCACTGGGCTATGCTATCTGTTTGTTGCAGCATCGTGCACCCAACGGGCGCTGGACCCCTCGTTCTGCTTTCTCCGCGCAGTCACCCCAGCGAGCGCTGCATTACGTTTCCTTGCCTCAAGTTGCACCTCCACGATTCCATTTCACAACTCTTTTCAACACCAAGTAAACTACAACACAAATTCGACACCCGGCGTAATAACGAACAAAATACTAAATAAAATTAACAATAATATCTATTACGAAATGCGACTCGAAAACACGAAAAAAACGTACCAAACCCGAACCAGACATGTTAAGGATATAATTAATCCAAATCTGAACCCAACCTGAATTCAAGCTGACACACTTTTTTGGGTGGACCCAACACGATAATGACTCAATCTAATAATAACCCAATATTACACTTTGAGGGAATGAAAATATCAAACATGAGATGTAAAAACTCAAAAGTGAATAAGGTTAAAATATATTATCAATAATAATGTTAAATAACATATTTATATATTTAAGGTAACTTGAATCCCACCCTAACCCAATTCGAAACTTTCATATTCTTATTGGGTATAAGAGCCCAAATTCAATAAAGGTGAACTCAAACCCATTAATTTTGTGTCGGTTCGTGTCAGGTAACTGTGTTGTGTTAAAAATTATCAACATTATATTCAAGTATATTATGTAATTTTTTCTAAATCTAAACCAAATCAAATTAAATTTTAAAAATAAATAATCAAATCAAACCAAAAAATTGATATAATCAAATCAAAATAATCAAATTTATTTTATTGTGATTCAATTTCTAAATTCTTTATTGCATAACTAATTTTATTATATTTTTAAAAATTAATAATTCATCTTAGTTTTCAAATACCAACTTTAAAAGTTTCAACTTAAAACTCGCAATAACTTTATTCACAAAATCACATTTTCTTGTAATACTTTTCAAGTTCCAACATATACAGAAGATTATTCAATTTATTGTGTCTTGTAATCGTACTATTCATGCACCTATAAAAAAATTACTTAAAACTTAAATACTTTTCATTTTTTTTAAAATAATTTATTTTTGTTTTTGGGTTATCTCATTAAAATTGACTTGTGTTCATAAATAACAAAAAAGTAATACTTTAATTAAATTATGTACACTACAATCTTTTTATTTTTTAACATCAATTCTTAATTTACGTAATCAAAAGAAACAAGTCAATTTGAACGGAGGCGGAGGGAGTAGAGTAATATTAAAATTTAAACATAAGATAAATATAATAAGCAATTTAAAATATTAGTATTAATGTTAAAATAATCTTATTTATAAAAATAATATATAATATTAATGCAATATTTCAATTTTTCTTTATTTTTTGGTTTGCTTTTTGTTTAAAATTAAATTAAATCAAAAAATATTTAAGTAAAAATTTAAAATGACAAATTAAATTTAATAATTTAATTTTAATTCAGTTTCATTAATTAATTCATTTAAACTTTTTTGCACCTCTACTCACTACAAAAAATGCTTTATATAGAAATGGAATATTATTCTGTTACTTAATATTAATGGTGACAATTTTTTTTTATATATTAATCGACAGAATTGGTAACGGAATTTTCAATTACTATATATTTTGGAAATAATTTTTATATTAAAAAATATATATGGATTACAAATTTTTCCGTTAGAGTTTCGTTACTATACTTCTAAATCAATTTAAAACTTATTTTCAGATGCTATCTATTATTTTGTGCCCTAACTTAAAATTTTCAAATTTCTTCAATTGTTACTGCTTCTCCAAATTTATTCACCTAGCCGCTGCTTCTCGGAGCACATCTCGACGGCGTTTTCTTCTCCGTTCAGGTGGCTTCGAACATTTTCACTCAGCAATCTCAAACATTTCTATCACCAATTAGTCGGTTTCTATGTTTCTATATAAAAATAGTAGTAATTGATAATTGATTATTGTCTGCTCTTTCCCCATTCTTCCAACTCTCAGCTTTTTCACTACGCGACCCTACTCGTCGATTGCCATCTTCGCCGCCGCCGGTGGATATGTGTCCTCCTTGCTATCGTCGAAGGTATTTCCCTACCGCTTCATATTCAGCCCTAGTTTGTCATCTCTTCTCTCCGAGCAACAATTTTTTTTAGCGGATGTACGGGCACCATTTTCTTTCTGATGATTTAATCTTGAACTTTTTAGTGGCGTGGAAGAGTTCATATCATTAGCTACTAGTTAGCCGATGTCGATGGATGGAGACAAAACAAAGTGTGTGCGTAAAAAATGCAACAATATATCCTATAAGGAATAAATGTCGTTCGCGTTCATATTTTTTGATAAGGATTCATTCGTGATTACCATACATTGAGGTTTAAGGGTGAAACATCTCCCATTAACGAATAAGACTATTTTGAAACCGACGAGAGTACAAATAATTACCAAGAAATGGTAATGGATGTAGGTGGCTTTGAGTTTAATAACAAAGACAGAGAAGAGTTGCCAAATCCTAATGCAAGACATCTTTATGAGATGTTAGATCCAGTGGATAAAGATTTATATCCTGGCTGCAAAACTTTCTCACAACTGTCATGTGTGTGCGACTCGTTGACTTCGTTGATCCTAGGCCGACCATTCCTAGCTACATGCCGTGCTTTGAAAGATGTGCAGGATGACGATCTGACGTTCCGAGTGAATGACTGACGGAGCTCAGTCGTTATCACTCCAGTCAGTCACAATTTATGTTAGAATTTGGGATAGACCCTGTACTCTCTTCACTAGGTTCCGCTAGTGGCAAGTACAGGGTCTATCCCACAGGGAGTTTGTAGATTCCTCTCTCAATGTCACAATTTGGGGTTTTGATTTGAGTCTTGCCTTGGGCAAGAAGTTGTAATCAAGCAGAAAGTAAAGTGCCGAAATATAAATAACTGAAAAGAAACAACAAAGATAGTTAAATGAGAAAACAACTTAACTTGTGTTAGAATTTTTTAGTCTTGACTTATGTCTTGATCATCGGTGCAAAGTTGTTCGTTCTACCAGCATGTTATTAGTTAAAGGCGAGCGTAAGAATGAGGTCTTACTCCTACCACCCAAACGTATCACTCAGGTAACCCCCTTTTTAATCGTCTCGTAGCCACTTAAGCCTTGCTTAGCATACCTTTTCAGCCCAGAAGGTAAGGGTTACTCACTCTCTTATCCCCCTCACCCAAGATTGCTCCTGGACCAAGCCTACTCCAGCATACCCAAATAGGCATTAGCGGGACTGCGCAATCATGGACACACCGTCTTAGACACCCGTCCCATGGTGTTCCCACCTACATCACCACGCTGATCCCTCTGGCTGGCAAGCAGGGAGTCGCTAACACTTGGAGTATCCAGCTCGTAGTTGTAACTTGATCTTGTCCAAGACTGCTACTAGGCAGACAACACCAATGACTTGATCAAGTTGTATAGGATTCAGATCCAGCGCTTTAGGAACATGCCAATACAACTATGCGTGCAATTAGACCTCTCTAGACGTTATAAGTTTTAACTCTATTTATCTTTCCCAAGCCAAGTTTAATAAACCTAGCTACTCATACCTATGAAATAAACATAGCATACTTATATTAAAATACGAAAGTAAAGTGTCACGCCCCAAATCCCGAGGGACGGCACACGCGCCAAGGGCATGACTGGGCGGGGATAAAAGAAGCGGGGAAGAAAGGGGGCATTGTGTTCGTGTGTATTATATAAGTGAGAGTTGTCCTTGAAAATCGGACAGCATCTCCTCTATAACTTTGACTATGCCATTTTACAACTCAAACAGCTAACCAATGCAAAGACAATGTCTAATGAATCTAAAATGAATCATATGCAATATGGAGATAACACAGCTCGAGTCATGGGAGCGGTAATCCAGAATCCCAAGCGGCCGAATCATCCAAGATGAAATGAATTGGAGATAATACAGCTCGATACATGGGAACGGTAATCCTGAATCCCAAGCGGCCGAATCATCCAATATGAAAGACGAGGTTGGAGATAATACAGCTCATCTCGTAGGAACGGTAATCCAGAATCCTCGAGAGGCCGAATCGTCCAATAAGAACCATCGATCAAAGGTGGAGGTTAGTGAGCCTAGCTCGCCAAAAGGAGTCACTCACCCAGCTCACCAAGTGTGGTCGGCATTCGCTCGAACACTACACAAGGGGCTGAGGAGTTGAGCGTCCAAGAGGGGCCGACTACTTCTAAGCTATCCTATGCACGTGTATGCATGTAATGGACAATGATAATATGACAACATGAACCTTTATTAATAATGGCCGATGAGGCCTTCGTGGAATGAGGAAATGATCTTAGACTTTAAACATATATATTATCACACACATATACGTGGATGATAATTATTGCATAAATATTATAACATACGTGAGCATGGCAGCGGAAATTCTTAGGTATAGAACGGTAAACCGTTCTCGTGATGAAGCAATCGTCATCCCAATAACACCATTCCTCAGCCACACACATCATGCTGCTTCCTCAGCCTGTGAAAAATTTTGTAAAACGTGGGGTGAGTACTAGTGCACTCAGTTGGGTTTTTCATAAAACGAAAAATATAATCTCTGTTCAGTATACTTACCTTAGAAGGTTTTAAAACAAAAATAACTTCTAAGTAAGCAAAACAGTTGTGCATCAATTAAACATGACCCGGCATGACGTTACTCTTATATAGGTTATGTCCCGGGCCTTTTACCACCGACGGATCATAAACATTCAGTCAAATAGGGCTCGGCGAACCGTACACCCTAACATAGCATGAGTCAAAACCTGATGGTGATCAACCCACCGCAGTAGAGACTAAGTGATCACAGTCCTTAAACCGACGTGTTAGGCCGAATAAGAACCCCCGGCGGTCGATAAGAGCATTAAACAGTCGATACCTTCGTGAAAACATTTTTAACAGAGATCCATGCATTTTTCATTTAAAGAAAAGAGCTTAATAACTCAAAATACGTATATATCCCCAACCTTTCACCGATGATATTCCTCGATTACGGGAAAACCGTAAATCCTTATGAGCTCAAATTTCAGTGCTAGGTACTTGTTAGTCATAGGGAATATATTTTGGCTTTAATTCCCAAAAAGGAACTATAGATAAGTAGTACTAAATTTTTAGGCTCAATATTATTCTTTTTATCACGTAATAAATTAATTTGGCAGCAACCGGGCTTTCAAACGACTTTGGCCAAGAAGGCAAAAATAATTCGGACATTATTCCCTATAGGAATATGTATAAACATTTTTAAAATATGTAACTTTACCTCGAAGCTTAATCGAGAAGATTCGTAGTCTTTTTCAAATCTATGAAAATTGGACCGATGAAAATTAATGAAACCTCTTTCAGAAAATCCTATATTTTTTTCTCTACATGCACTATAAATTTTATTGAAAAAATGATAGACCGTGAATATTTTTCCTTTAAAAAAACATGAAATAATGCAATAAATCATGACATGTCGATCCTAACCGGGTCCAAATCTAAAATTCAATCCGGCAGAGTAACGGATCTTATGGTCAGAAACTCAAAACCTTAAGGGACCTTAGCCGTCTGATAGACCGATAGTCATGAATGGGACAATGAATGAAGAAGAGAATGGAGGAGAAAGAATGAAGATAATGGTATCGGAACGATGGCGGCGAAGACTCGACGGCGGCTGAGCCACCTTTGTCAAGCTCCATGCTACCTTCGACCTTACCCTGACGTACCTTGACCTGAACCGATCCTCGATTCTCAAACTCGCAAAACCTCGATACTCGAAAATGGCAGAAAGAAAGAAAATAAGAGGGAAGAAGAGAGAGCAGAAGAGGAAAGGGGGGGGGGGGGGGGGGGGGGCGCTAATGCTGCTTCTGCAAATGTGGGGAGGAAGTCACGACTCCTCCCCCCTTTTATAGAAAAAAATTAGAATTTTTTTATTATTATTTTTTATTATATTATATTATATTATTATTATATTATTATTAATGCTTTAACCTTAAAACGTCGTAATTTCTACACACGATTTTCTTTTCGGGCAAACCTAACGTCAACATCTCCCTTTCTTCATACTCTACACAATGACTATAATATTGATATAGTTTCGGTCATGAATGGAAAAACTATTTTTTTTAACGACGTGCTTAAACTTTAAAAATTCGTAGCGGTTGCATACAATCTCCTTTTTGGGTAAACCTAGTGCCAATATTTTTCTTTTGAAAAACTCTACGCAAGGACTGTAATATGTATATACTTTCGACTTATGCATGAAAAGTTCATTTTTTTTAAATAAACCTTTTAAAAAGCTTTCCCGGTCTGCCAAATTAACATGGTAGGTCCTAATAGGCTCTAGGTTTTTCCTAAAATTCTTATTTCATCATACCTAGGTCCCTTAATAGTTAGAACACTTAAAAGTATAATTTAGAAATTAGCGGGATATTACATAAAGTGTTATCAAAAGATCCTCTTGCCAGGACCAACCCTGGGCAAGGCTAAAAGCATTAACAAAATTTAAATAGATTGTTTGACTGTAGGACTTGTTTCTTCCTCCCAATCACTCATTGAAATAAAGCCTAAACTAAGAGAAGATCCTCTTGCTAGTACCAACCATTGACAAGACTTTCCTTCGCCGATGAGATTTTTCACGTGAAGGAGATACTCCAAATCCTCCAAATATTCGGTGGAAGGAAAGAGAGATCATTTTCCTTTTCCGCGCATGGAAAGAAATCTGCCGCAAATTCCAACTCCTTGCCCGTTGTCTTCTACGCTCCTGGCTGCTTCAATCTTCTTCTTCATCTTGGCCAATGTGCTCCTCTTGCCCCCAGCGGTTGTAGTTTGATCTAGAGCGGTACCTTGCCTTGAGCTTCAGACTGCCCAAGATGCCCTGTCTACAAACTTGTCTCTTTCTTGAGATGACCTGCAACCTTGTCTTGTATCCTATCAACCCAGACTTGTGTCCTCCCAAACACAAAACAAGACACAAAATAAAGGAAAATGACTTGATCTAGACCTAAAGCAAGACGAAAAAGAGTACGAAAAATAGGCTCGTCACACTCACACACTTTAAGCACGATTTTCCTCAAGCGTGTAAGTAAGACTTTTGCAAAAAGAAAAAGAAAATAAAAGACTCAAACAACCAACACACCAATATACATGTATGAAAAACAGTCAAGATAGATAGGAGTTAGAGCATAATTCAAGCAATGTTCTCAAGCGGTCAAGATAGCAGCCAAGTGAGTATAGAGATGTTCCACACCCGCTCAGCACTCTGTGTTTTAGGTTAAATGTTTACGCTCAGCAACTGCTTGATCAAGATAGTCCCATAGGTTTGCCTGCCTTCTACACGTCTCCACCCTATTAGCCTGGTCAAGACATCTATCCCTAGGTCTTCAAAGGTTGTAACGTGGCTTTGGCAAAAGGTTGGAAAATTTGGGAACTGGGCTAAGGTCAGTATGAACTATAGTCTTGGACAATTCCTTGACTAGAGAGCACACATTAACTTCTCCCGGGCCCTAGCACACTTATTTATGGGGTGAATTTTTTTCTGATTTTTCTACCCTTTTTTTTCTTCTAAACTTCACCCGTATTTATTTATTTTTGGATTTTTTTGGTTTTTACTTTTCGGGCTGCCCGGCTGGAAGCCAGGGCAGCCATTCGGGGGGTGTTGTGTCTCATCCTTTCTCCTTGCTCTTTATGTTTTTTCTTTCTGCCCTATGTTCATCCCGACCAGGGTAGGCCTTTATTGGGGTTTTAAATATGTGCGTGAGATAAAAAGAAATAATTAGGCTCAAAATGACTAGCAAATGAATATGAATGATGGTAGGAAATTTTAGGCTCTGGGCTATTGAACAAAAAGTGCCTAAATCCTCTAGAGACTTGACCAGGGTTGCAGGGTCTTGACCAAGAAAACAGGCAAGTTTTAGGACAAATCAAGCCAAACAGTTGTATTTGCACACAAAAAAATAAATCATGCTATGTAGGTGTATATAACATTTAAGGCTAAAAAATCTCACAGGGTAAACATGCTCACATAGACCACATTTTCGTCATACCTAGCTATCCTAGAACATGCTTGAACTATACATCAACACTCCAATGCCTATCATGCTCAAGACACATATACATTTGACATGCTGGTAAGACTCTAAACAAGAAAATAAAAACTGACTTTCTAACCTAAACAGACATGAGGACCCTTCCCACTCACACACTTTGCTCAAGGCAAAGTGCTAGAGCAGCTAAGGCTCCCTAATAAAGACACTAACTAAAACAAGACAAAAACAGAAAACAAGAGAAATAAAAACGAAAAACTAAAACCTAAAAAAAAAGCAAAAGGGAGGACCGAGTCAAAGGTGAGCTGGGGGATACCTGACACCTACGTGGGGCTAAGGTAGGCGGCCAGCTGGGCTTCCTACAATTGCTTCACTGTCTTATCGATGCGGCTAAGGTAGGCGGTCAACTCCTCCGTCGGCGAGTTAGGCGAGGTGGATCTTGCTGCTTTCACTGTACTCTTCGTGGGGTACACCGGCAGCTTCTCAATGAGGTCTTCAACGATGCAGGGTTCTCCTTCAGCGTTCTTCTCGATGGTAAATATGCGGGTCAGGGTAGCCATGTCGAAGTGGTCTTCTCGCTCTAGGAATCCATCATAGTCTGACTTGATCAAGCCAAACTACTTCCCGATCAGTGTTGGCAGGTGGGATAAGTAAAGACTCTATTGGGGCTTGGCCAAGATGTTGTGAATGTGATTTGCTACGAACGAGAAAAAGTTGAGCCTTTGCTTTTTCTCCATGGCCCAGAGTATGAACAGCTCACTCTGGGACACGGTGTTGCTACTGTCCTTATTGCCAAAGAGGTTTATGGCCAAGATGCTGTGACACATCTTGACCGTTGGGTCCACCAAGGCAGATGCCTTCGACTCGCTTCCCTTAAAGTTCTTCGTCCTGGCAAGGCCCTCCCACATGCGGTTCCACTGCTCCTTCGGTGCGTTGGGGACTACCTTGATTGCTGTCTTGTACTCCAGATTAAACTTCTCCCTGAAATCAATCATGCCCAAAATTACATCTAGATCTTCAACTGCCACCTTCTGCTGCTTTCCCGTGAGTGAAAATTCCATTACGCTGGGGATTCCTTCCATCTCCACTTCTACATTGACGCTCCTGAAAAACTCCCTGACCAAGTCACCATATGTGGTGGTTTCCCAGTCAAGGAATTTTTCCCATCCTATTGCTCTAAACCTTTCTCTAACTTGCTCCTCCACGCCGAGCTGCTTCAGGACCTCGAAATCAATGGTCTTTGGGACCACAATATCTCTCCCATCCATTTCAGTTGTCTTGGTCTCAGCAGTTCTATCCCTTGTCTTCATCAAGGGGGTAGTTTTGTCTTTCTTCACCACCGTCTTGAACCGGCGCTTGCGTAGGGTCTTCTCCTTCGATGGAACTTCTTCAACCTCCTCCTCTGTTGCCTTTCTTGAGCTCCCTTTTTGACTTACCTCCTTCGGTTGGTCGACCTCCATTTCCTCTGCTTTCTCATGCTCCGCTGTTTCCTCCTCTACTTCGTCTTCTTCCCCGACCTCTACCTCTTCTCCACTGCTTCTTCATTTTTCTTGGGTGTCGGGTTGCTTTGCTCCTCCTCAATAGTAGGTGTTTGTGTGGTTTCTTTGGTTGGTGTCTTGGGTGTCGCCATCGGGACTTCTGGGGTGATGTTTGTAGGTGGTGGTTGAGTTTCAGTGGCCGTGGGTGAGGGTTGGCTGCTGGTATCTCCCTTCTTCTTGGCTAGAATTTTCTTTCGCACCATTGTGGTTTTTGGCTCTTCATCGAGGGTTAAGTCTACAAAGTCGTTGGTTGCAGTTTTCCTACGCTTGTTTTTCGGGCGGGTATGTACCATTCATGGAGTGGTGGAGAGAGTGGGGTAAGTGGAAGAGTGGTTTGGAGGTGGCAAGCATGGTGGTTTTTTACGAGTGGAGAGGATTTCTTGGTGGTGGTTGTGATGAAGGAGAGAGTGCTAGAATGGGTCGATTGGGCCCCTGGGTAAGATGCAAAAATAAAACACACCGAAAATAAAACTAAAAAGTAAACGATAAATAATAACAAAAATGAAAAGCGATAAAAATACCAGTTGCCTCCTTATCAGCACCTTGATTTAACGTCGTTGGCATCGGCGTAGTGCTACTTCTTGATCAAGCTTCTTCAGTGGGACCTTCTGGGGTAAGGTCCGTGACTTCCTTTCCAGGGAAATATCCATAATAGGCCCTGAGCCTATTTCCAGACTTTGAAAATTGTCTTGGTCTTGATATTTTGAATGTCTGCGGAGCCATTAGTGTAATGCTCCCAGACCATGTATGGTCCTCTCCACTTGGTAGATAGCTTACTAGAGGCGGTTCTCATATAAAAGCACTAGGTCGCCTTTGTTGAATCTTCTTCCTCGAGCTATGTGGTCATGCCATTTATTCAACTTCTTCTTGTACAAGGCCACATTATCATATGCCTCAAGTCAAATCTCCTCTAGCTCTTGCAAACTCAACTTCATTCCTTCATCTTCATCCCAATCTTGATTGATCTTGCTCACTGCCCAAAACGCCTTGTGTTCCATCTCAACAGGTAAATGACAGAGGTTGCCATAAACCATACGGTATGGAGACATTCTAAAGTCTTATAGGATGTCCTATATGCCCAAAGTGCATCATCGAGGTGGTAGCTCCAGTCCTTCCTTGTCTCGCCAACTACCTTCCTCGGAATGTTTTTCACAATGCAGTTGGAGACTTCAGTTTGCCCATTGGCTAAGGGGTGGTATGCAGTAGACATATAGTGGTGAATACCATACTTCTTGAGCAAGCTAGTGATGGTGGAGTTGTAGAAGTGTGAACCTCTGTCACTGACTTTTGCCTTGGGCATGCCATATCTTGTGAAGATATTTGCGTTAACAAATCTTGCTGCCGTCCTTGCATCTGCATTTGAGGTTGAAATTGCTTCTATCCATTTAGAAACATAATCAACTGCTAGCAAGATGTACTGATTGCCTTTGTACTTGGGTAAGGGGCCCATGAAATCCATGCCCCATATGTCAAAAATTCTCCGCTGGCAAAACTGGTACCAAGGGCATCTCGTCCTTCTTGGAAATATTTCCTTCTCTTTGGCATTGGTCGCAAGTCCTGCACTTTTCAAAACAATCCTTGGAGATGGTGAGCTAATAGAACCCACTGTCTAGGATCTTTCTTGCCGTACGCCTTGGCCCAAAATGTTCTCCGCATTCCCTCTCGTGGCAATGATCAAATATACTTCCTTGCTCTTCCTCGGGTATGCACCTTCACATTATCAATTCAGTACACTTCTTTCATAAATATGGATCATCCCAGATGAATGACTCGCTCAGCTTCTTGATCTTTCCTTTCTGGTATTGGTCAAACTCCATCGGGAATGTCTTCATGATGATGTAGTTTACTATGTCAGCATACCATGGCTCGGCAGTGCCTATCCCGTACAGCTCCTCGTCGGGAAATTTCTCGATGAGGGGTGCTTCATCATCTTCCCTCAAAATCCTGCTCAAGTGGTCAGTCATATGATTTTGGCCCCCACTTTTGTCCTTCACTTCAATGTCGAACTCCTGGAGTAGCAAGATCCATCTTATCAGGCGTGGCTTGCTATGTTTCTTGGCCATGAGATACTTCAAGGTTGTGTGATCCGTGTAGAACACTGTCTTGCTCCCGAAGAGGTAGGAGCAAAACTTCTCAAAGGCAAATACCACGACAAAGAGCTCTTTCGTCGTGGTGTTATAGTTGATCTGGGCTCCGGTAAGGGTATTTGAAGCATAATAAATCACATGGCTCTCCTTGCCAATCTTCTGGCCCAGCACTGCTCCTTTGGCATAGCCGCTTGCATCGCACATTAGCTCAAAGGGTATCCCCCATTCCAATGGTCTGATTACTGGTGCTCAGATCAAGTGGTTCTTCAAAATTTGGAATGTCTTCTTGTATTCCTCGTCGAAATCCCAGGGCACATCATTCTAGAGCAGCTTGTTCATCAGTTGGGCTATCTTGGTGAAATCCTTGACAAAGAGGCGAAAGAAACCCGCGTGGCCAAGGATTCCTCGTAGTTGCTTCTCCTTGGTAGGACATGGCAGTTTGGCAATAACTTCTACCTTGGCACGATCCACTTCAATTCCTTTCTCAAAGATAACATGGCCAAGCATGATGTCTTCCTTGACCATGAAGTGGCATTTATCATAGTTGACTATTTACTTGACTATTTAACTAGAGAGATTAAGCTTTCTCGAAAGGAAATTGCTAAGTTTGACAGACCAGATCGCTGACCAAGTTCACTACTAGGTCAACTAGTGATCTGTCCATACAAATTCTCTCTTGTGAGTTACGCTAAGCAGATATCAAGAGTGATCTTGTTATCCAACAGAGTGTAGTGTGTAGAATATGGTAGATTTAGTGTGTTGTTATTATTAGAAAACCTTGATAAAGACTTAAAGAAATATATTAAGAGATTGATTAAATCAATGCAAGTTTGAATCCAAGTGTTGAGTTAGTGAATAAACAACTGAAAATAAAGATGCGTAAAGTAAAGAAGACAGTTGTTTTTACGTGGTTTGGAAAACCCTCTACGTCCACGGTTCAATCAAAACTAGATCGGATATCCACTACTTAAGATACTCTCTTCTTTATACTCGCTGAGAACGAGCCACAAGTTCCAGTCCAAACTAGAAAGAAACTTATGCATGAATAGGTTCGTGTCCCTTACAACTTGCAGATAAATCTGCTACAAGGTACTTTCACGTTAATCCAAAAGTAATGTCAGGTCAGCTAGCAGTTAGGTATAATAGTGATCCAATGATACTCATGTATTGAGTTATGTTTGTTGGTTTGCCCTCTGGATCTAGGTCAATCTTGTCATTGGTCTGCATTTGAATCTTGACAGATTTGCTGTCTTTAAGTCCAAACTTGGTGATCAGATGTTGTATGTACTTCGCTTGGTTTACAAATATACCATCAGGTAGCTGCTTAACCTATAAACCTAAGAAGAAATTCATCTCGCCCATCATGGACATTTCATATTTGTTCTTCATTAGTTCTGCAAATTTATCACACAGATAACTAGATTGAGATCAAAAAATGATATAATCAACATAAATTTGTACTAAAATGATATGTTCTTTAACTTTGATGATGAACAATGTCTTGTCAACTAAGCCTCTTTGAAAGCCTGACTCTAGCAGAAAGGTTGACAATGTCTCATACCAAGCTCTTGGAGCTTGCTTCAATCCATAAACTGCTTTAGCCAATCTGTAGACTTTCTGGTCTAGATTGTCTTCTTCAAATCCAGGTGGCTGCTCTACATAAATTTCTTCTTCCAGAATGACATTTAAGAAAGCGCTCTTTACATCCATCTGGTATACTTTGAATCTCTTATAAGCTGCATATGCCAAGAATAGTCTGATTGCTTCCAATCTGGCTACTGGTGCAAACGTGTCATCGAAATCTATGCCTTCTTGTTGACTATATCCTTTAGCAACTAATCTGGCTTTGTTTCTAACACATTCACCATTCTCATCTCGTTTGTTCTTGAATACCCATTTAATACCTATTACTCTTTGGTGTTTAGGCCGATCTACAAGATACCACATTTGGTTTCTCTTGAACTCATTAAGCTCTTCTTGCATAGCAACGATTCAATCTGCACCTTGTAGTGCTTCATATGCATCAGCTAGTTCAACATGAGATAGGTAGGAACTTAATAGTGCACTCTCTCCATGCATCCTTCTAGTCCTTACACAATCGGATGGGTTCCCAAAAATCTGTTCTGGTAGATGATGATCTTGAATCCACTTTCTGCGCCTAGACATCTCTTCTTTTGATATCTCTGGTTCAGGTTCTTCTGTTGGTTCCTCGAATTCTGGGTGTGTTGTTAAGGTTGCTTGGAAAGGATTTTCATCTTCTATCTCTTGGTTGACATTCGTGTTGTTGTTAACTTCTCTGGAATCATCAGCTTGACTTTGAGCAGGTTCTCTATCTTCTAGTTGCACAGATTCACTACTTTCTGGAACTGGTCTGTCTTGATCTGGTTCAATGTGAGTTGTTCCCCCTTGTTGCGTGCTAGTTTAAGCTATAGGTTGAACATCTATTTCATCATCCTTAAGTGAATTCCAGATTAGAATATCTTCAAGTAGTATGCATGTTGTTCTTCTAGTAGTTATTTGGTTGTGAACATTTTCTTCATCTGTTTCCCTATATTAAAGAATTGATTTATCAAAAACAATATGAGGTGTTACCTCCACAACATGAGTCTTCCTACTGTAGACTCGATAAGTTTTGCTAACATCAGAATATTCTAAGAATATTCCAGGGTCAGCTTTGCTATCAAAAGTTTTCAATTGAGATTTCTCATTGTTATGAATGTAACACGTACAACCAAAAGTACGAAAATACTTAATCCTGAGTTTTCTGTTGTTCCAGATCTCATATGGAGTCTTTCCATGTCTGAGTGTGATAATTGATCAGTTCTGTGTGTAATATGCTGTGTATATAGCTTCTGCCCAAAACTTCTTTAGCAGATTGTTCTCATTGAGCATGGTGTGTGCTGCTTCTTTAAGTGATCTGTTCCGCCTTTCAATTAATCCATTTTGTTGAGGTGTTCTTGCAACAAATGTCTGATGAGTTATACCCATGATTGCAATATGCTTCGATCTTCTAGTTTAGAAACTTCGTTCCACGATCTGTTCTGATAGTCATGATAATGGTCTCCTTTTGTCGAGTGATCTTGTTGAAGAAATCAAACAGCTTCTCCAACGTTTCCTTTTTCTTAAACAAAAAGATAACCCAAGTAAATTTAGAATAATCATCAATAATGACCAATGTATACTTTCTATCGTTGATACATAATGGCGTTACTGGGCCAAATAAGTCTAGATGTAATAGTTCCAGTATTCTAGTAGATGAGTGAGTTGCTTTGCTGGAAAATGATGACTTGGTCTGCTTCCCAGCTTGGCATGCTTCACAGATATGATCTTTATCATATACTTGATCTGGTAATTATTCGACTAGCTTCTCTCTTGCAATCTTGTTGATAGACTTGAAATTCAGATGGCTAATTCGTTTGTGCCATAAGTAGTTTGTCTCATAGATTATCTTGGTGACTTAGCATGTCTCGATCTGGTTTGTCCATTGCCCAATATTCAATATGTCTTGCAATTTCCCGGTAAGAAGAATTTTATCTCCTTCCTGATTCTTCACAAAATAGTTGTTAGCATAAAAAAGAATCTGATTACCATTAGAACAAAATTGACTAACAGAAAACAAATTATGACTAAGACCTTCAACATAAGAAACATTTGAAATAGTGTTCTTGCCAATCTTAACATTACCATACCCTTTGGTATAACCTTTTGAGTTACAACCAAAGGTTACATGTGGACCTTATCTTTCTACATAGTCTGATAGTAGGTTCTTGTCACAAGTCATGCTTTGAGCATCCACTATCAATGATATAGATGGATCCTTTTGCTACTTGACTTCTTCTTGCATTTCTTCCAACCTGCAATTACGTAGACTTAGCAACCCTTTCAATGATTGGGTGCTTGGTTAGTAGAAAATTTTCCTTTATGAACTCAAATCAACTTAGTGTTAGGAACACAAATATAGCAAGTGATATGTCTCCTTGAGTAATCTGTTCTCGAGATGGCATTGTAGACAGATGGATGGTTCCTTTCAATGTTGTCCATGTTGAACTTGTTCTTCTTTGTTGATGGCTTTCTGGTAGGAGCCTTCTGGTTCTGGCTCCTATCTGTTTTGACATACTGGGCAGGTTTGCCTTTGATCTGGTAAGAAGGTTTGTCTCTTGCTTCCTTTATCAACATCTTCTGGGGTTTATTCTTCTCCATTCTTTAGGTTGACAACTTGATCTGGTATATGTTGTCTTTCAACTACGAACTTGGTTGAACCTGATTGTCCAGTGTAACCTAATCCAGTAGTTGATTTGGTCTTGTTCTGCATCTCACAGATCATGTTAACACGTTCGCTGCTTTTATTGATTTTACTCATGTTCTCCATAGTCTTCTTCAGTTTCTCTTCTACTACTTCCTTTCTGGTGATCAAGTCTTTGGCCTTTGAATTGATTGAGTACATTCTTCATCCTTTGTCTTGATCTGTCCTTCAAGATCGTTCACTTTTGCAGAAAACTTAGTGTTGTCGTCACTAAGCACCTTTACTACCTCATTCAGTTTGTCATTCTCCTTGATGACATCTTGAAACAGCTTCTTCAAACTCTTGTAACTCTTGAGCATCTCATTGATCTCATCTCAAGAGACTTCAGCTTCATCTTCATTACAAGAATCATGTACAGGTATGTTAGATGAAGTAGAAACGTGTGAGTTTACCTCATTCTGATCAAGTCCGTTGTCAATTCCCATGTAGCATTCATCTCAATCTTCTTCTTGATCATATGCATAGAATGCTTCATTGTTCTTTGATGAGCTGCCTGAGAAATGACTTGAGCTGCTTGTGTCTTCTTCTGCTAGCATAGTTTTGCGTTGAGCTTAAAGTTTTCGATCTCTCTTTGCTCTTAACTCTTCTATCTGACTCTTGGACAGGTCGGGATAGTCTGTCTTGAAGTGACATGTTCTCCCCCAACTATAGCAAGTATAGTCAGTAGAATTGTTAGAACTTCTTACCTCAGGTTTGCTATCAGATCGATCTTGATCTCTACTCTTCTAGTACTTGTTCTTGTTGTCTTTGTAGAACCTACGATACTTCCTCGATCTGGTATCTATCTTGTCCATTCTCTTCGCGATCATAGCAAATTATTTGAGCAATTTGTCATAAGAACTCTCTTCTGCTGCCACAGGTGCAACTGGTTCTTCTGCAGCAATCTTGGCTTTGAAAATGATCTTCTTTTCCTTCTTGGAACTACTTTCACTCTTCTTGCTGGATGAGTGATCTGGTCCATGGATTCTCTTCATATTACATTCATGACCAACTAAATGATCAAACAGTGCTTCAGTGGTGAGATTGTTGAAATCAGCTCTCATTGGTTGCATGGCTACATAAATCTCCCAACTAGGTGGTAGTGCTTTGATGACTTTGAAATTCTTCTCTCTCTGGGTATATTTGTCCTTCTTGAAAGCAGATACCTCCAGTAAAATCTCAATGAACCTATTCTTCATTTTTTCAATGTTTTCTCCAGGTCTCATCTTGAAGTCATCGAACTTATTGCAGACCATCGACATCTTGTTCTCAATCATGGATTCTGATCCAAGGCTGAGTTCACGCAATGCTTCCCTCATCTCTTTAGTTGTGTCCTGAATTTTAGCCAGATGGACTCCTTTGACTGTGCTGGAAATGATACCATTAGCAAAGTCATCTAGGTTTGCTTCACGTCGTTCTTCAGATGTATACGTTCTGAGATCCTTGAGCATGTTCTATTTGACTACTCCAGTTTCAGTGATTCGAGTCTTCTCTTCATAGATAACCAATGGACCTTCTTCTATCACTTTCCACATCAGGCAGTGATGAGCTTTCAAGCACGTCTTGATTCTAAAGCTCCATTCTTTCTATCATTGAATAGAGAATTTTTCGCAAGTTCTAATGACAGAAGATTCCATAATAGCAGATAGTATGCACATGAATGAAAATAGGTTTTCCTAGATCTATTCAAGTTGACCACGCAGGTTTCAACATTGTGTAACAGAAACAATGGTCTTTTGAACCACTACTCTGATACCACTTGTTGGTCCCGAAAGAGCAAGGTTTGGCGTATAGGGAGGGGGGATACACCAAATACAAACTTTTCAGTTTACTTGACTATTTAATTGGAGAGATTAAGCTTTCTCGAAAGGAGATTGCTAAGTTTGACAGACTAGATTGCTGACCAAGTTCACTATCAGGTCGACTAGTGATCTGTCCAAACAGATTCTCTCTTGTGAGTTACGCTAAGCAAATAGCAAGAGTGATCTTGTTATCCAACATAGTGTAGTGTGCGGAATATGGTGGATTTAGTGTGTTGTTCTTATTAGAAAACCTTGATAAACACTTAGCCAAATATATTAAGAGATTGATTAAATCAAATGCAAGTGCTGAGTTAGTGAATAAACAACTGAAAATAAAGATGTATAAAGTAAAGAACACAGTTGTTTTTATGTGGTTCGGGAAACCCCCTACGTCTATGGTCCAATCAAAACTAGATCGGATATCAACTACTTAAGATACTCTCTTCTTTATACTTGCTGAGAACGAGCCACAAGTTCCAGTCATAACTAGAAAGAAACTTGTGCACAAATAGGGTCGTGTCCCTTACAACTTGCAAATAAATCTTCTACAAGGTACCTTCACGTTAATCCACTAGAAAATATGGGTCCTCGAGTGCTATCCATATTTGCATGCAGCCTGAATATCCGTCAAGGAAACAGAAGAACTTGTTTCCTGCCAGCCGCTCAAGCATCTGGTCAATGAACGCTGATGGCAAGTGGTCTTTCCTAGTCACCTTATTCAGCTTCTTGTAGTCAGTGCAGACTCTCCAGCCTGTTTGTAGTCTTGTCGCAATCAGCTCCTTGTTCTCGTTCTCGATCATTTGCACGCCAGACTTCTTGAGTATAACGTGGATCAGACTAACCCATCGGCTGTCTGAAATGAGATAGATCATCCCCATGTCAAGGAGTATGACAATCTCCTATTTGATTACCTCCATCGTGGCTTGATTAAGCTTCTTTTGTGGATCTCTAACTGGTACCGCATCTTGCTCAAGTAGAATGTGATGCTGGTACACCGTAGGGATGATTCCCTTGGTGTCGGCTAAGGTCCATCCTATAGACTCCTTGTATTTCCATAGCAAGTCTCGGATCCTATCTTTCGCTTCTTGGTGTAACTCCGAGCTAATAATTACTGGCAATATCTGCTCCTTGCCCAAGTAAATATACTTGAAATGTTTGGGCAAGGTCTTTAGCTACAACTTTGGTGGTTTGAGTATTCATGATTCCATCTGGTTCCCTGTAATCAAGAGTGATTTAGGGACTTGGTTCTCCACAGCTTGGACAGATGTCTCAGTGGCTATTTTTTCCTCCTTGCCTTCTTTGTTGCCTGGTTCATCCTCCATCTTGTTAAGAATCTGGGGCAAGGCTTCTTTAATGTCTTTGTCAATATATTCCACAAAATCCACTATTTCTTCGTCTGCAGCATGTTGCTCTGCCTTGTAGATGTCAAAAGTCACCGTCTCTCTAGCATACTTGCAAGTCAGCTTCCCGGTGTCACAATCAATCAAGGTCTTGGCTGTCTTGAGGAATGGCCGACCTAAAAGCATAAGAGGTTTCTTGATAGTGGAGCTGCCCATAAAATTCAAGAGGAAAAATTAGGTCTTGTACCTTGATCAAGACATCCTCCACCATGCCTTCTGGGTAGACGCTTGACTTGTCTGCTAGTTGGATCATGGCTCTGAATGGCTTCAGTGGGCCTATCTTCAGTTCCTCGTACATAGACAGGGGCATGACGTTGATCGAAGCCTCCAAGTCTTGCATGGCTTGGTAAATACTGGTATTACCGATCACATAAGGGATATAGAACATCCCTAGATCCTCGCACTTGATTGGCAGATCCTTCTTGAGCACTACGGAGACATTCTGTCCGACTAAGAATCTTGTATTGTCAGGGTATTGTACCTTCTTGGTACAAATCTCCTTCAGGAATTTTATCTATCTTGGCATAGTCGTTAGTGCAGTGATAAGTGGAATGCTGACTTCCACTTTCTGGAACGCATTGAGTAGTTCCTTCATCTCTTTAGCTTCCTTTGTCTTGGCCAACCTTTTGGGGAAAGGTGGTTTGTAGTAGATGTTCTCCCCCAGAGCCTTCTTGGGCGACTTGAATCTAGGTTTAGGCTCCAGTTTCTTCTCTGGTTCAGGCTTCTTGACTGACTCCTCTGGCTATGGTATGTTAACCTGCTTCTCCTCAGCTTTAAGCTCCTCTAGTTCTACCATCTCCTTAGCAGGTTCCACAACTCGTTCATTTAAGAATTTGTCATTCCTGAGCATCACCGCGTTGACTTGTGGCTTAAGATTCACCTGGACTTGGGAGGGCAGTCCTCCTTACTTGTTGTCCATCTTGACGATCGCCTGGGTTAAGTTAGAGATTTGGTTGGCTAGTGACTGTAGAGCTCTTCGACTCTCTATCTTGAACTTTTCAAAGTCATCGCTGAACTTGTGGTGCTCCTTGGTCAAGTTCTGAACTATCTCAGAGAGAGATGGGTCTCTTGGCTGAATTTGATGTTGAGCCTTGGGTGGAGCTTGGTAGTTATTATCTCCATACCTTAAATAATTCCTTCATCCTGGATTGTAAGATTGTGAGTGGGGATCGAATCTCTACCTTGGGCCTTGATTGTGGTTTCCTCCATTATTGGTATGCCCGAAAGCATTGACTTCTTCTTCTCCTAGGGTGAGACATTCATCGGTCAAGTGGGTGATAGCATAGCACAACTGACACGCCTTGACATTCTTCTTGATGGTTGGCTTCATCATCTCCATCATCTGGTTCATGGTGGTACACAGGTCCGAGAGTTCTGTCTTGGACTGTGATGAGGAAGCATCTCCCATGGTCCTGGTCAAGGAGTGTGCATCATCTCGGTATTTTTCTGCTATGTCGTTCAACAGTCTGAAAGCTTCAAAATGTTTCTTGTTCAAGATAGAACCTCCACACACAGTATTCAGAAATTGCCGCTCGCCAGGCCTCATTCCGTTGATGAAGTACTGGATCAAGTCTTGGTCAGTGATGTTGTGTTGTGGGCACTTGGCCAACATGAGCTTAAATTTGTTCCAGTAGTCATAGAGTGACTCTCCGACTTCCATCTAGATGGTTATAATCCTTCTTCTTGCGTTATGGATTCTCGAGACAAGATAATACTTCTCCAGGAACTTTTACTGCATTGGTTGCCAAGTCGTGACACTACCTGCAGGTAAAGTATAAAGCCATTCTCGAGCAACATCTTAAAGTGAAAAAGAAAATGATACCAGACGTATGTACTCCCTTTTTGCAGCTTCGTTGGTCCTGATGGTTCCACAAGCCATCTCAAAATCTTGAAGATGTCTTTGCGGATCCTCTCCTAGCAAGTCACTGAACTTGGGCCAGATCTGAATGAAAGAGTGCCTTAGTTCCCAGTTTTCTACAATCACGGGCAAGGTAATTCCCAAGGGGTTTAGATTCTTGTTGTTGGGGAACATCATCTCCTTGAGTGTCTGCTCTGGAGCTTCTCGCTCAAGTTGTGCATGTCTCCTTAGTCTACCTCTTCTTCTTCTGGCATTTCTCTCGATCTCTGGATCAAACAAAATGTCTCCGAGTTGTCCTTCAGGATTAGATCGAAGCATACGCCATGGACATGACCTGAGTCAAGGTGAGAGAGAAATTCTGGAAGGCGCAACTCCCCGGCAACGGTGCCAATCTGACTGAGCTCATTCATTATCACTTAGGTCAAGATAAATTTATAACCTACACTCTTCACTAGGTTCTACTAGTGGCAAGTACAAGGTCGATCCCACAAGGAGTTGGTGGATTCCTCTCTCGATGTCATAATTTGGGATTTTGAGTCGAGTCTTGCTTTCGGAAAGAAGTTGTAATCAAGCATAAAGTAAACTGCTGAAATATAAATAACTGAAAAGAAACAATAAAGATAGTTAAATAAGAAAGCAACTTGACCAGGGCTAGAATTCTTGAGTCTTGACGTATGTCTTAATCATAGGTGCAAAGTTGTTTGTTGTACTACCATGTCATTGGTTAAAGGCAAGTGTAAGAATGAAGTAACCCTTTTCAGCCCAGAAGGTAAGGGTTACTCACTCCCTTATCCCTCTTGCCCAAGATTGCTCCTGGACCAAGCCTACTCCAGCATAAGTAAATAGGCTTTAGCGGGATTGCACAACCATGGGCACAGCGTCTCAGACACCCATCCCATGGCGTTCCCACCTACATCACCACGCTAATCCCTCTGGCTAGCATGCAGGGAGTCGCTAACACTTGGAGTATCCAGCTCGCAGTTGTAACTTGATCTTGTCCAAGACTGCTACTGGCTAGACAACATCGATGACTTGATCAAGTTGTATATGATTCAGATCCAGCGCTTTAGGAACATACCAATACAACTGTGTGTAATTAGACCTCTAAAGACGTTATAAATTTTAAATCAATTCATCTTTTCCAAGCCAAGTTTAATAAACCAAGCTACTCATACTGAAATTAAAGAACACAAACGAAATAAACATAAACATACTTGTATGGAAATACGGACATAAGTGTTACCAAAAGATACTCTTGCCAGGACCAACCATTGGCAAGGCCGTACGCATGAACAAAATTTAAGTAAATTATTTGCCCATAGGACTTGTTTCTTCCTCCCAATCACTCATTGAAATAAAGCTTAAACTAAGAGAAAGAGCAGTTGGGCGTCATCCCTCCCCTCGAATGTGTATCTCTCTGATTCATAGCGTGGAGTATAAATAGTCTTCTGTGGGCTTGGGCTTTGTGGTATAGGTGGTTAGGGTTTACGGCGAGACTTTCCTTCCCCGGTGAGATTTTTCGCGTGAAGGAGATACACCCAATCCTCCAAATATTCGGTGGAAGGAAAGGGAGATTTTTTTCCTTTTCCGCGCAAGGAAAGAAATCTGCCGTAAATCTCAGCTCCTTGCCCGTTGTCTTCTGCGCTCCTAACTGCTTCAATCTTCCTCCTCGTCTTGGCCAATGTGCTTCTCTTACCCCCAACGGTTGCAGTGTGATCTCGAGAGGTACCTTGCCTTGAGTTTCAGACTGCCCAAGATGCTCCGTGTACAAACTTGCCTCTTTCTTGAGATGACCTACAACCTTGTCTTGTATCCTATCAACCCAGACTCGTGTCCTCCCAGACAAAAAACAAGACACAAAATAAAGGAAAATAACTCGATCTAGACCTAAAGCAAGACGAAAAAGAGCACGAAAAATGGGCTCATCTATGACGAGCAACTTAAGTTTTCCATCTATGATACTATGAGGAGGCCATACAATTTAGAGCTGGGGGAGAAGGAATTACGGAAATTCGCAGGGTCCCACCGACCTCACAAGGCGTCTGATTCTCACGACTCTGATAATTCGAGGTATTATCTAGCTTGGACGTTAAACGCAGCACTTGTTGGGAGGTAACCCAATATTTACTTGTTTTCTTTATTTAGTTGTTCATTTTTTTAGTTAGTTTCATTTTTTTTCTTTGTTATTGTGGTATTTTTTTTTGTTAGAGTAAGCGTGCATCATATATCGTATAACATTGTCTTTCCTCCAAAATTATTTTTCACTACATGTTAAAATAAGTTTGGGGAAGGGGGAGAGGGATACTAATGCAGGGAATCGTACGAATAATAGCGTTATTCCGTTGATTCCACAATGAATACCTGAAAAACACAAGAACATGGAACAATCCAAGTTTTCTTATTTCTCAAAAGCTTCCCAAGAACTGAAACATCCTGCCCCATTTATACTAAAGTTCAAAAGACTCCAAAGTTGCGTAAGAAATGAAACATCAAAAGCTATTTAATATTCTAAAGTTCAAGAGACTAATAGAAAATAATTAATGATACTAAATATGTCGGGCTTTAGCTGCATCGATCTCAAGCGGGTCATGTTTTGCTAAGAACATGGCTGCAACTTTATCTCCATCAGATACGATATACGATTCACCACACCAGATAGTTCGTTAGAGTATTTATTATTTATTTTTGTGTTTGTTATTTCATTCATATCGTATGTTGATTTTGTTTGAGTGTTATTTGTTGTTGGATTTGTATCATTCGAGCATGCATTACGATGTTTATTGACTATTTTTACTTGAAGTGAGATGTCAATGATGTATAATTCGTATTTTTCAAAAATAAATATTTGATTGAGCACCTTGTAGGTTTATCTTTAGCGTGAGATTTCAAAGTGATTTTGGAATTTAAAAATTCTGTGAGTATTAACCCGTGTGAGGAGTTTGAACCTTTAAAAATTGCCACATCAGGCATTAGATATCTTTCTTTGGGTGTGATTCTAATCTTGCATGTGATCTTTACTTCTAGAACTTTCTTTGGTATTTGTTTCGAAGCTATAGGTGTGTGCCAAGAATTGTGAGATGATCGTAGACCATCTTTGATTAGCCACGTACTTACATATACACTAACTTGTTCTAATGTTATCCCCTTGCACCCCATTTTGAGCCATTGTAGTTGTTCTATTCTTAGCCTTGTGAGATGAGGAGGATTAAAACACATCTTGTGGCAGTTGATTTGTTAGGTTGATTAGATTCTATTTCATTCTAATAGCGAACCAATTATCATACCCTCTATGTGAATAGGTGTTCGATATCCCATAAGCTCCTAGAAAAAAAAAGAAGAAGAAAAATGAAAAAAATGTGATCATGGGAGCATAAGGGGTCGGGCATGTACAGTTGTGAAAAGATTGAGTACCAAATAGAGAAGAGTAAAAAAAGTTTGAGTTGTGAAAAAAAAGATGGTGGATATAACTAAGTGAATGTTGAGTTGACATGATTGATGGAGGACCAGTGTAGAATGAGTTAGGAAATTTTCAGTCACTAAGCCAAATAATTCCTAATCCTGAAATGTCCCCACATTATAAGACGAGGAAAAATACCTATTTAATCGCGATTCTTGCACACTTCAAAACGGTCGAGAAATTAGACGATCTGCAAGCCTATGGTAAGTTTGATTGCATTGTATTGATTTCAATGATAGTTTCACTGAATATACTACTCTTTAGCCGAGTGTTGAGCGATACAGTTTTCCGTGAGAAATTGCAGGTTTTAAATTGTTGATATTAATTTTGTTATTGACCGTCGAGCTTTCAAGGGAACACGTTGGAAGCATTCTTCTTCTACTTTTTCTACTGATCCATGGTCGATCAACCCTTGAAAATGATGGAATGACGTGGTACTTCCTTCAAATGCCTATTTAGGAGGTATTCTCTTTAGGACAAAAGCACCTGGAAATGGCCAAAGGAACGGCCTACTTGCAAGAGGTGCCATCCTGACCTGGAGTATATCATTTTTTACTAACTTGAATACTTCCATCACCATCCTTATTAAGACCTTAGAATGTTCCTGCGAATTAGGAAAGAACAAAAGATGTGCTCCAAGTCCTTGGGCTGTTGAACAGAATCCAACGATCGATACACAGTTGAGGAGGCCGATCACGAACGCTACAGGTGTGGGAGCGATCCTGTTCCTTTCTTGGTAGCAACATCGGCATCCGTTATAGGGGTATGTCTTGTTTCTGGCTTCTCCTTCGGATAAGTGAACTTTCCGAACTTAGTGAGCTAAGCGGAGCACATCGACAAAGATTCAGGGGCTAGAACAGCATTCGAACAAGTACGCTTTAGGCGAGAGAGCTACATTCGAAACAACGATTGAGCATTAACAAAACCAATGTCAAGCAAAAAATGCCGAAGTTCTTGATAGCATGCCCGCGGCGCCTGAAACGCACGTGGTGGTTATTATAGCGGTTCTTTCTGATCCTAGAAAACGTTCGAAAAAACACAACACACACCTAGGAGCTCTTGATCATTAGAAGTTTATTTTCAGGTTTTGAATTATTGTAAAGATCGTATCGTAACGTAAATAGAAGCAGAAATATCAGCATCCGCGGCCGGTTGATCGCCCGGGAATTTTCAATGAAATGACTCTATGACCGATCATTTTCAGACACTTGGCTCTACACATTTACAAAGCTAACCCCTGTCCAGTATCACTCTCATGTTATCTGAGGCATTCATGATCTTCATGTGCTCCCATTCGTGTTTATTCATTTTTGTTCTTCTCGTTGTTCGAGGACGAACAATAGCTTAAGTTTGGGGAATTTGATAAACACTAATTTTGTATGATTTTAATGATAAAATTGTCCAAATTTATTGTCTTTTTTTTGTTTGTTTTGTATTTGACTTCGTTGGTTTTGGTGTTTTGTATTAGTTTTATGTTTTGTTGCTTTTTCATGTTTTTCTATGGGATTTGGCGTTGTATAGTCCAATTGGAAGCCGAGAGGCGTAAACAAAGAGTTGAGATCATCAAGCTTGGATAGCATAGGATTAAATTTCATCTCGATAGCATAGGATTAAACGTGGGAGAACGGGCCAAACAAAATCACTGCGCGCATAAAGCAGCAAGATCGGCGACACGGGATGGAATCGCCGATCTCAGGAGTTAATTTCGGCGATCTCAGGATTTTTTAATCTTATTTTCATACTTTCTTTCCATGTTTCATTGTATTTTACCCTAGTAGTATATAAAGGTTGTTCATTCTCAACCCTAGACAACTTTTTAAGACCCTTCATACACTTTTTACATCTTTTAGCATAGATCATTCATAACCATCATTGTTCTAACAATTTTTGGAGTTTTGTTCTTACTTCTTGGAGGAGAGATCGTGATCGAGGATTGACAACCCAACATCGCAAATTCTGCAACAGGGGTTTATGTTATTTTATTTATATTCAATATTTAATTTCTTCATGACTGACTACACTCTTCGTGATTCTAGGAATTTTGTAATAACCTATTTCTTTTGATGAATTCGTAATATTACTTCCTAATTTTCCATCATGTTCTTGTTTATGATTCGTGTTTTTAATTTTCATGTTTTAATAACTGACCATTATCATTGCATGCTAGCTATGTTTTTGATGTCTTATCTGAATTGAATTCATAGTCGACCACACGAATGCATATTACATGTTTTACCTTGACACCTAGCGGAGATAGGTAAACTGTAGGAAGCTAACCTTTTTGTGTTATTTGTAACTGATTTAATTCTCTTGCGACCTAGCAGAGATAGAGATTAAATTAGCCTACTATCATAGACTGCCCTATCAGGAGTATATAGTTACTTTAGCAGTCCATCACAAGAATTATGATTAAAATTTGGTAATTAGATTTAATAGATGAATCCATTAATTGATTTAGTGTCTATACATTACCCCTGGAATCCACTTTTATTAATTTGTTATTTGTATTTTCGTTTGCTTATTATTAGTTGTGTTTATATTAATTCATAATCATCCCAAGTATTATTTCCCTAGATAATAGTTAAGTATTTGTGTGAATTAACCAGTGTATTTTCGTTTATCAGTCCATGTGGATACGATACTCTACTTGCTCTATATTACACCTATTTTTGTGTTTAAAATAGTGCGATTATTGAGAAGAAGATGTATTGCTTTCCTTTGACTCCTAGACTACAAAGGTTGTATGCATCTAAGTTTACGACTGATTACATGCGCTGGCATGCATCCACGGTGGATGATCAGGTGATGCGACATCTGGAGACTCACAAGCATAGAAGCATTTAGACTTATTATTTCCTAAATTTGCATCAGAAATCTGAAATGTAAGATTATGGCTTTCTACATATGGTTTTCAACTTTTTTACCCATTTTCGGTCTCATTTTTCGAGCATTTTGAGTTGATATTATCGTTGTTTGTTGTTCTATTTGATCCTTTGGTTGCCTTATTTTAATATTCTAGGTAAAGATTACCAAACGGAGTTAGCAAGGCACGAGAAGAGAAACGATGACGAAAGGCACAAAAGAGAATGCATTGGTTCGGGCAGAGCATGAGCCTAGCAGTCACTGGCTTATTCGATTATGGCCAAGATAGAGTGTGAGGCTAGCGGCCGCTAGCTCGCCTAACTGATTGAAGATAGAACATGGGGCTAGCGACCGCTAGCCCCTGCGATGCAATCCAATACAGAACAAGGGTTGGTGATCGCTGACCAGGCGGGATCTTCTTCTATATATATAGTGGTCGCGTGATTTTATGGCATCATCTATCATTCTAGGGTTTTAAACCACGAGAGAAAACACAATAGTCTAGTATTTTCTATTTCGTTCTTAGTTCTTTAATTCTCGTTGTGGATTCGATCGTGATTCAACTCGTAGACTATTTTTAGTGCATTATTTCCGTTCAATTCGTGAGTTCTTATTGCTTTCTTATTTGTTTATTGTTTTCCCTTTCTTGTGGCTTCTCTTTTGATTAAGTTTGAATTATTGATTTCCTATTCAATTATCCATGTTAATCAATCAATCAAAGCATGTCAAGATTTATTTCCTTTAATTCATCATTCTTAGTCTTAAGATTTAATTACTTTCTTAATTCTCGCCTAGATAATTCTTTTTTACATTCTTTTAATTTCACTCGCCTAGGTAATTAATTAGTTTAGTTAATAATTATTAAAACCCCAATTCTTTTAATTGCTTTATGTTGAACAACGTAGATGAAGCCATGTTTAGCCTTCCTTGAAAATACGACTTGGGTTAACTTATTAATCTATAATGACCTCATTCTCTTACGATTAACTTAATTAAAATAAGTTGAAACATCAACCATTCGAGTAATCAAGACAAAAATATTCATCATGGCCTATAACTATCATACCTTACAATATTCCTCCCTGGTTATGCATGAAATAACAATTCATGTTTCATATAGTCTTAGTTCATGGGCCAAAAAATCCGAAAGACAAACTAGATATCTTTCTACAACCGTTGATATCAAAATTGATTTATTTGTGGGAATGAAAAGTCATGATTGTCATGTATTTATACAGCGCATCCTACCCATTGCATTACGTGAGCTTCTTCCACAAGGTATTTGAAAGGCAATCACAGAGTTGAGCTTATTCTTTAAGGATTTGACCTTCCGAGCAATACGAACTGATGATATGGAGAGACTCAATCAAAATATTCCAGTAACTTTGTGTAAAATTTAGCGCATCTTTCCGCCGAGTTTTTTCGACTCAATGGAGCACTTGCCAGTTCATTTAGCTGAAGAAACCAAAATTTCCAGATAAATACAATATTGATGGATGTACCCATTTGAGAGATATTCATCCTTATATAACATAATGTGTAAGAATACGAAATTAGTGTCTCATTAATGTCATTTATGTATGCAGATATTTGAGAAAGTTTAAAAATAGCGTGAAATACAAAGCAAAAGTGGAAGGATCCATTGTTCACACATATTTGGTTGAAGAAGCATCAAATTTTTACTCTTATTATTTTGATGTGAGTACGAGGAAGCGAGAGGTGACTCGTAATTATGATGGTGGATATTGTGATGTGTATGCTGAATATCCTGAAATGCTATTAGTTTTTAAGAATTCAGGATGTACATTAGGCAAACGATCATTTAGATACTCAAAATGATAAGGAGTATATTGCTACTCGGTTATAATTATATGTGCTACTAAATTGTGAGGAAGTCGACACGTATCATAAGTAATTAGTATGATAACTACACATTAAAAGGTTTGTTCTAATTTTTCTTATTTTTGTTTTGAAGAATTTTCAAAAATCAATTGCGAGCAATATTTTCATCAATCTCAGACACTCAAGTTGATACTATGATAGCTCAGGAATTTCCAACTTGGTCCGATGAATATGTTCATGATCCATCCAACAATGTCAAAACAACTTTATCCAGGATCTTGCAAAGGGACCATTACTGCACACCAACACGTATCAATGGTATTTTATCAATGGATATAAATTTCATACTTGAGCTCAAGGGACACACAAAGCAACTATGAATAGTGGAGTGTGCGTACAAGGTGCAGAGGATGATCTTTTTTACTACGGGTTCCCATTAGAGGTGTGTGAGTTAGAGTATCCCAATTTGCCGATTAAAAAGATAATTTTGTTCAAATGTGAGTGGTTTGATTCCTCAAATCTTGGAACATTTGTTCACAAAGATTTCAAATTGAACGTTTCCGAGTTTAAATCAATCTAGAAAGGATTGGTGGGATGTTTGTAAGATCAAAGTCAGATCTAACATAAAGGTCTCATTTAAAGCCTCTAGTTCGGCATCTGAACTACCATATCAAGAGGATGGAGTTGAAGACTTGTTCAACCCAACAATTGATGATGAACAGAGATACTTCATCTCATAGGTGACATGATAAACATCGACGATGAAGAAGATGAAGACATACCATTGTCATCAGAAGATGAAGATGAAGGTGAAGACGACGACGACGACGATGATGATGATTATTATTATTATTATGGAATTGATACATAATTAATACAAGGTTTATCAATAATGTGAGATTCTAACTTGAGTTCATAATACTTATATTATGTGTTGTGTTTCATGTTCTTATTAATTAATTAAAGTAGTTTCTAAAGCATTGTGTTCATGAATATAGAAATATATAATCAATCAAGTTTTGATATTCTATTAATTAATGAAACAGTCATCACTTGAGAGTAGGTTCAGATTAGTTATATTCTATTTTTTCATGTTTTAATTGCTCTATTAATTAATGAAAGTGTCATCACTATTGTTAGTATTATTTCAGATGACTTCTACGCGGCGTGGAGTTCGACGTGGTGGCCATTCGGGAAGAGATGCCATATCACATCCATCTTCATCAGAGGGGCGTGGAGTTAGACTTAGTAGTAGACCAGGACGAGACTCTATATCATGTTCATCATCTCCAAATGGAGGTATTGGTGCCTCAGTGCGGGGACTTGATCTGCATGAAGAGACTAGTGGTCCTATCGATGAGAGTCATCCTACACCCAGGGATAATCCTAGGAGGTTAAGAACCACGACGTTGAATTCTAATCTTAAATTTATCATAATATCTTCGACAGGGTAAATCATATACTCCCTCTGTCCCACTATTCTTGGCCTCTTTGATCAAAAAACACTCACAGCTTTGGTTAAAGGGGCCAAGAATGGTGGGACGAAGGGAGTAACATTAAATCATCATTTTAAATTGTGTATAACAAACTATTAATTTAACTCATTAAATTGTAGGTTGTTCTTTCTACGGTATTTTGAAGAAGGTTAAGAACGAGGATACACTTGGAAAACAACTCAGGAAGATGTGAAGACAAAATATTTTCAAGAATTGAAGGTCACAATCAATGATTCAATCACATATCACACACATATTTTTTGATATGGTCCTTCATAAATTCCCGAAAGCCAATCATATTATTCCTTGAAAAAATATGAAAAGTTACCTGTGAGTTTTGTTATATTTTTGCAGAAATTTTATACATGGAATCTGACTAGCGAAACTATCATATACAAAACGTGGGAGAAAAAGGCGAGACGTCGCTATAGTTATTTCACACATGCAATGAAGGAGAAAAAAGATGATCCTAATGGGAAGCCTCCTTATATGTCCGATGAAGAGTGATAAGGTTGGCATATGTATTGGAATTATGAACATGTAGTTGAAAAGTCTCGAATTGCAAAGAAGGGTAGGCTATCCGAGCCTGATGGCCCAGGAACCGGGATAGTGAAGCATAAGGGAGCATTGAAGTCCCAGCTTCAACGTGATGAGGAGATGGTTGGTTTCTACAAATTTTTTTCACTAATTCATAACAATTTTGATATGTTTATGTTTATACATAGAATGCATAGTCAGGACGTCCCCCGAAATGTTTTCTCTGTCCTTCTTATGTTGCAGGTCATATCAGAGCTGATGGTACATACATGGATAAAAAATTCGAGCGAATTGGGGTAAGTGTTATATACACAAATATGTAGTGACTTAAATATATATCTACATTATCAAAGTTTATATTACATTACGTAATTGAACTAGCATGCTGCATGCATCCGAGTTAGCTATCTTTATTTCTTAACAACTATTTATAGGGATGTGATGGAATACATATGTATATATTATATTTGCGTTGAATATAACTATTATGTTAGAAAGAAGAAAGACGTGCTAAAATACGCCGTGCATGCCAATTATTACATTTTGCTTCGTTATTGTGCTAAGGCTGCTCTAGTCAAAATTAGGGTCATGCGTAATGCAGCTTTGTGTTTAGAAAGGAGATTGCAATGGTTGGAGAAAATAGTTTATACTCATTTCTTCTTCGTCCTAATATAGATAATGGTGGTGAATTTTGTGAGGATGATGTGCAAATTATTGGGAATGATTCTATTGGTCAGACATTTGATAATTTATTATTTCACATCACATTGTATATACATATCTCTCTCTCACTCACACTCACACACAGGGACACAGACACATATCCTTATGAATGAAACTAGGATACTCCAAAAGAGAAAGGACATAATTTTGGGGAAGTGTCAATGTTTGTAGCAACAGACAGTTGGCTTCTTTCAAGCTATAGAATAAGATAGATAATTCATGTTGGTCCCGAAAGAGCTAGATTGGTGTATGGGGGGGAGGGGAATACACCAATTCAACCTTTTCAGTTTTCTTGTTTTAAAATTGAGTATAAGGTTTAAGCACACTTAATAGATAAGATAGCTTAGAGTAGTAAAACAAGTCTTCTTGTTAGGAAGATTTAATCTTACCCAAGTAACACCTTATGTGTGAAAACAATAATTAAGAATAACAAGTACAAATTTAAACTTGATTAAAGTTGTGTGCGGAATATGGTGGTTAATGCTCTTTTTAATGTGAAAAACGTTTTCTTTACTTTAAGATATTATCAACATAGTTTTCAATGCAAGAGTATGATGAGAATGATAAAGAAGTAAATAAGAAATAAAGAACACAAACAGGTAACGTGGTTCGGGATAAATTTTCCCTACGTCCACGGCTCGATCAAATCTAGATCGAAAATCCACTAGTTTTCTCCTTTCTTTTTACTCGTTGAGTTCGAGCCACAAGAATTATCAAACCTAGATAATTTCTTGTGATTACACAAATCTTCTTTCTAAGATTGAAAGACTACAATCACGGATTACAACTGGATCAAATCTAGATCCTAACTTTAGGTTTTGAAAAAAAAACAGTTTTCCAGAAAGTAAACCTTCAAACACAAGTAAACACTACTAAGAATTCTAGGATGATTGGAAGTGTTTTTGAACGTTGAGAGCTTGAAGATTTTAGCAGAGTAATAGCAGGATAATGGCTTGAATTCTCATCACTCTTTCTGGAGGTGAATGTGGTATTTATAGGTCCATTCTAGAAACTATCCGTTGGAGACGAAGACGTCCTTCTCCTTTGCATTAATGGTTGCATTAAATGCATGACAGTGTTGTTGAGACACGCGCTGCCAAATGAGAGTCTTGTTCCACCTTTCACGCGATTTCCCAGTGTATTGCCATACTGGGAATGATTCACCGTACTGGAATTTGATATTCTCGTACTTCATTCCTTAAAGTATGCTGTTGATGTGACAATACACTAAGAGATTGACTTGTCACAAATTTAGGTATGTCGGAAGTCCACCGTAGTTATAGTGAGGAGCAGCTTTATCTTGATATAGTAGCAGTTCGTTGTATATCGAGATGTTCCTCCATCTCTTTGGTTATGATAATGTTGGTTACTTCATATTCGTAGAGATGATGATGATCAGATCGTTTTTGATAAAAACAATCTGTTGTTGTATGAGCAGCGGGCTGTAGTCTGCCAAACGAGCTGCTCCACATCTTGTAATGAATTACAAGTATCGAAGTAACTTGTTCTCTTTTTATAGCTATTTATATTCTAGAAAATCAGATCGTTATAAGTAAGCTTGAAACTTCAAACTACTTTTACATTTGTGATCTGTGAAAATAGATTCTAGAAATTAAAACAAGTATAGATGACAGCGAGCTGCTAATACGTGAAGCAGATCGTTATTTGTATTAAAAAATGATCTGCTCAATATATTTGAAGCTAGATGTCTATACAATGTAGAAAATACTTGTTATCACAGTAATCATTGTGTCCAGGAAATCTCTTACAAGAATAAGACAGATCGTTATTAAGTTACCAAAAACGATCTGCTTCTTTTACACAAGATATTCCTTAATAAATGACAATGACTACCTGATTTTCAAAGATAATAACGACTAAGTGTAGTTTCGAGGAACATCATCAAAACATAAATAAATCATGGGGTTCCCAACAATTTCCCCCTTTTTGATGATGTCGAAACCATACTTCAAATTTTCTTTTGAAGACATTGAATTTTAATGCTGCAGACAGTTATAATGCACAATAGTAATTTAAACAATAAGCATAAAAACATTGCCTGGACAAAGAGCTATTGTCATCAGGTTGTTTTTCAAAATAAACTTTACTTTATTGATATAGCAACTTACAATTGCATATTGCTTATATAGCAGTTCGCTGCTTAAACAATGGTTGAGGAGGTGGATTGCTTTGTTCCTTCTCAGCAGATTGTGATCGGCGTCGTTGCTGTTCGGCTAGTTGAGTCCTTCTCTTTTCAACCATCTCTCTTTTCCTTAGTTCCAAGGGCACCCCAAAACTGGCATAAATCCCATTGAACACTCTTCTATAGTCCTTGTTGTTGAAGTCAATGGGATAATTCATGAGTTGTGCAGAATGGTTGATGGCATTCAGGATAGCAGTGTGATCAACCTCCGTGGTCCCTGGTATCTTTGGATAAAGCAATGTTGTTTTCTTTGGTGCAGTGAGAGATACATTCATCATAGCAGATTGTCTGTGTAAGTATTCGATGAATGTTTGATTTTTTTGTTGGCTTAGGAACTCTCTGAACAAGTCATCTACTGATCCTCCCTGTATGTCTTGTTCCATCAGATAGTAATGTTGCACGATGAATTGTTTAACTAGCTTGTTCCACTGTGACACCTTCTTGCTGTGAAGCCAAGTTAAGTTTTGAGGGTCAGTGAGCTGAAACTTCTCGAAGAATTTAAATATTGGATTGGATGGCTCTTCGGTATCTTCATCTGGTGTCTCCATTTTATCATCATCATATTTGGCCTCCATTTCCCTTTGCCTCATTTTCTCGGCTCTCCACAATTTTCGAAATTCAAGATCAGCAATTTTCTCTGCTTTGTAGTCATCCAAAAACATTTCTTCCTCTTCATCAACCTCTATCATTATTTTCTTTCCTTTTCGATCAGCTACCTTTCGTGCATCCTCTTCCAATTTTCTCTGTTTTTCCTCATTTTCTCTTTGCAGTTGTCTTGCATCAGCGGCCTATTTAGCTGTCATCTTTTTCTTTTTAGTAACAGGCTTAGTAATAGGCTTCTTCTTGATTTGGACAGCGGGCTGGGCAATATCTTTATCTTCCCCCTTTTCGACATCATCAAAGAAGTCCTTGGAGATGATGAGTCGAAGAGAGGCAAGCTCATCATTAAGAGTTTTGAATTTTTCCTCGGCATCTTCCTTGTATTGCAGAAATGTGGCAATGTTACCATTGACTTCATTGAATTGTTGAGAGGCATCTTTGAGATGGGAGTGGAAGTCGACTGACAGCTCGCTGTGAGCGACTTTTATATCGGTTATTGTTTTGTTGATCTTGAAGATTTCATCCCCAGTGGCTATATTAGCTTCTTGTAAGGTAGTCTGTAAATGGGCTTCAAGTAAAGCAGGTAGCTCATTTTTCACCACAGAAGGAATTGTGGTTTTCTCCATGTCCTCGTACTGTTGCTCCACATGCTTCTTGACTCATCCACCATTATTCCTCCAGCAGCTGCCATCTTTTGTTCGAATGTTTTAACCTCTTCTTGAATGGCAGCAATCTTGTTGTTTGTGTCTTCCTTGTATTTGTCAAAAACATCTCTATCATTGTCCAAGTCCTTGTGAAGTTCGCTGGTCAATTTTTCATGAGCGATCTGGACATTGCGTTCAACAGTGTGCAAGGCTTTTTCTGCAGCAGAGTATATGAAGTTGGCCATTGCCACAGATCGATTATTGATGCGGATGTGAATAAGCTCGCTCAGTTGTTCTGGGGGCATCTGTTGCCCAAGAGAAGCAGATAATAAGTCCTCCAGATTGTGTTGATTAAACCCATCTGGTGCAGTGCCTTGAGTGTAAATTTCTTCGATTTGTTCGGCAACCAATGGTTCAATATCAGTTGGTTCTGCAGGGACAGATGGTTCACAAACACCCATATCAACTCCTTCCTTCACAACAGCACATTGTTTTTCTATTTTGGACTGTGAAGTTGGTGTGTCGTGAGACTTCTCTTTCTCCACATTTTTCTCTTCAAAATTGAAGAAGTCATCAAAGTCTTCCGATTGTAATTCCACCGTGAAGTTGTACAGATCTTGTTCCTTTTCATAGTATGGAGCAAGATAAATCTTAAGAGTAACAGCCTCCTCTTTCATCTTTGTCAAAACATAAGTGCGATGATACTGACGAGCATCAGGTACATCTAGAAATCCAAAATATTTCAGCAACTTGCTCTCCTCTGCCTTCAGCTAGCTGATTGGAAAAAGAAGTAAAATAGCCTCCAGAATGTAGAACTTGCAGTCACGAATTTCCAAATAGGTTTGGAATCGTTGTGCCATTTCGAAAGTGGATGGAGTCATCTATATACCAGGCATGGATTTTACTACCACATCAGTGGCCTTTTCTTGTAGCTGTTTGAAAATCAATTGCGCTCCTTTCAATCTGTCTTCAACATCAGCAGCGGGCTGCTCATGCGCATTGATCTGTACTTCAACTTCATTTATTTCTGGAGCAGATGGCTCCCTCATTTGATCGACTGTTGCTTCCAACTCTTCATACAAATTACGAGCAGTGGGCTTGCTCTTTTCTTTCTTTGTTATTCTTGGCTTTTTCGTCCTTTTGGTAGCAGCAGCTGGTTTTGGATTACCAGCTACTTTCCTCTTGGCAGGTTGATTTGCAGCAGTCTCCGCTCTTGCTTGTGCTGTAGTGGCCTCACCAACTGTTTCAGGTTTCTTGGATGGAATAATCCATTCCAGATTTGATTGACCAACCCGGATCAGCACCTGCTTGATGTTGTCATCAGTGACTTTGAGAAAAATTTGAGAGGCAATTCCCAAGGACATCTCCATCTGGTATCTTGTCTTTGGCAAAATCCAAGCCTTGCTGAACTCCACGGATTTATGCCATTTGTTCTTTTGGAAGAATCCAGCAATTATTGTGCTGAGTTTGGTTGATAAGCGAAGAGGTCGTTTGATATTCAGCCGAGTGCAGTTGCCATCATTGTCTTGGCGAATTTCGATCTGCTGTTCCTCATCCACTATGAGCTTTAGCAGTGATCTTGCCCAATTCACCTTAAGATTCAACAGTACTGCTACCATTACTTTGAGTTTTCCAAAAGTGACAGAATCATATGTCCTTTGGTGTCCAAGAAACACCTTTTGGACGTCGTCGAGAAGAAGTCTGTAGCTGGGGAGCATTAATGCCTTATTGAATGCTTTTCCAGTCCACGGGAATGGATGTGCAAGAATCATATCAAGAGCTTTCTGGATTTGTTCATCTGTGACTTCTTCAACAACAAGATCACCTTCATCAGCCAAATGATAGGTTTGTAGAATCATTTCAATTACGGTGGTTCGAATATTGTCCTCCTTTATTTTTCCGACAGGAATCTTTACGGTATATTCTTCTCGATCATCTACCATCCACGAGCAATAAAATAATGCTATCTGTCGTGGAAGGAAATAGTCTGGTTCTGTGGTGATTATCTTGTGGAACCCTAAATAGATATGAACTTCGGTTAATTATTGGTAGATGTTTGTTGTTAAAACACTTGTGTAGACAAACTGTTGATTTACCATATAAAGATGTTATAACAAGACAATGAGGAACACAGTTAAACATATTAACTCTAGAAGTCATATCACACGATGAAGGAAAATTTTAGAAGTTGAAATACACAGATCAATCTGAAGTGTACACATAATCATGCTTTTATAGATAATCAAGATATGTGCAATACATGTAGTATAAGCAGACATTTATACAACATTAGATGATAGTTCATGTTTTTGCGAATTTTAACCTGTGCATGTTTCGATTTTACTAAATAACACATCTAGGGTACGAAACCCGTGATGTGTGAGTACAGTGCGAGGCTCCGGCGACAACTTCGCCTCAATCAAGTAAAGCATCTCCGTCAACGGAATCGGAGGTGCTTGAGAAGATGAAGAACTTGCTTCAGAAGTAGACATTTTGAGTGGTTTTGAGTGTTTTTATTTTTTATTTTTTTGTAAAAGATAGATTAGTTTGAAAGCTTGGTTTGAAAGCTTGAGTACAGCAATGGCGGTTTTAGGTATATGTGAGAGGGAATATTTGAAAGTGTGAGAAGAACAGTCAAACCATTACATATATATAGGCAAATAATGAACGATCCAGATTAAAACGTATAAAAGTAATAACAAGTAACAGTTGAGATTACTCCCTGATTTAATCATTTGCCGCCCAAAACCGATTGAAGTGCATACGCCATCAAATTGCGTCTTTTAAGAGATCACATCATTGCCTCGAAACAGGAACTGAGGACTGCAACATTAAATGGTTTTCACTTTATCCAATGATTTTTCTGACGTTTAGGCTGTCGGTATTTCCTAGTATTAAAATAATATTTTATTAATCATGAGACATCAATACTAAAGGAGTTAGAGAAATAAATGAACTTTATAATTCTAGTTTAAATTCCCCCTTGATTAAAGCACGGGCAGATCGTTTTGTGGCTCGAACGGTCTGCTATTCATGATTTTGACAGCTAGCTGCTAATTTTTCACTTTATGCATCTTGTTACTGTTTTTGATAAATAAGCAGATTGTTTTCTTCTTTGATCGATCTGCTATTCTTGACTTCGACAGCTCGCTGTTATTTGTTAATAGATAGCAGATCGTTTTCTTCTTTGATCGATCTGTTGTTTGCATTCTACTAATCAGCTAGCTGTTATCGACACTTGTACCAATTTCGATGAAATTTATCAATCCCAGTTTTCCACAAAGCATTTTGAATATGTCTTCGGGTAATGCTTTTGTGAGAATATCAGCTCGCTGCACATCCGTATGAATTTTCTCGATCATGATGTTCTTCTTTTCAACATGATCACGAATAAAGTGATGACGAACATC
Source organism: Leonotis leonurus (assembly GCA_026898415.1). NCBI lineage: Eukaryota > Viridiplantae > Streptophyta > Magnoliopsida > Lamiales > Lamiaceae > Leonotis > Leonotis leonurus. Next base: position 601,212 of record JAPKLX010000081.1, read on the forward strand.
CACATGTTTGCAACGAGTGTGTAGAACATGATTTTGTGTGATAGCAATTGCGCTTGAGATATCACAGAATATTGGCACACCATTCATGTAGACTTCATAATCTTTTAGTTGTTTGATCCACAAAATTTGAGCTATGCAACTCCCTGCTACCATGTACTCTGCTTCTGTTGTTGAGGTTGCAACCGAAGTTTGCTTTTTAGAAAATCATGAAATGAGCTTGCTTCCAAGAAATTGACAAGTCCTAAATGTGGATTTTCTATCAAGCTTGCAACCTGCATAATCAGAATCAGAGTAACTTGTTAATTCAAAATTATCATCACAAGGATACCATAATCCTATCTCCATGGTTCCTTTGAGATAACGCAAAACTCTTTTGGCTGCTTCCAAGTGGGATTCCCTTGGGCTAGCTTGATACCTAGCACAAACACCAACAACAAATGTAATATCAGGTCGACTTGCAGTTAGATATAAGAGTGATCTGATAATACCACGATATTATTTTATATATGTTGCCTTCCCAAGTATATCAGGACCAATTTGTCCATTTGTTTGCATAGGGATTTTTACTGGTTTACAGTCTTTAACTCCAAATTTTGTGATGAGATCGTTGATGTATTTAGATTGATTGATTAGGATCCCATCAGCAGATTGTTTGACTTGCAAGCCTACGAAGAAATTCATTTCTCCCATCATTGACATCTTGTATTTATCCTGCATTAGCTTGCTAAATTTGTTACAAAGGAATTCAGATTTAGATCCAAAAATAATATCATCAACATAAATTTGAACTAAAAGGATATAGTCTTGAACTTTGATGGTGAATAATGTCTTGTCTACTGATCCACGTTTGAATCCCGATTGAAGTAAGAAAGTGGACAGTGTTTCATACCAAGCTCGAGGAGCTTGCTTTAGTCCATATACTGCTTTAACCAATCTGTACACTTTGTTTTTATCTTCAACTTCAAACCCAGGTGGTTGTTCCAAGTAGACTTCTTCTTCCAGAATGCCATTTAGAAATGCACTTTTTACATCCATCTGGAATACTTTGAAACGATGGAAGGCTGCATAAGCAAGAAACAGTCTGATAGCTTCTAGTCGTGCTACGGGTGCGAAGGTTTAATCAAAACCAATTCCTTCTTGTTGACAATATCCTTTGGCAACTAGCCTAGCTTTGTTTCTTACCACTTCACTTGTTTCATCCCTCTTGTTCTTGAATATCCATTTGACTCCAATAACTCCTTGATGTCTAGGTCGATCCACCAGATACCATACATCATTTCTTTTGAATTCATTTAATTCTTCTTGCATGGCATTGATCCAGTCTGCACTTTGCAAGGCTTTTTCGATGTCTTTTGGTTCGGTGTGAGCAAGATAGCAGCTTAGTAATGCACTTTCTCCATGCATGCGTCTAGTTTTGACTCTATCTGCTGGGTTCCCAACAATGAGATCAGATGGATGGCTATCTACCCATTTTCTTCGCCTTTTCATTTCTTCTTCAGATACTTCGATTTCTATCTCATCAGGTGGATTCTCAAATTCGGGATGATCTGTGATAGGAACATCAAAGAGATTGTCAGTGTTTAAGTTAATACTTGATACTTCATTTATCAAGTTTTGAACAGATGGTTGTTGAGTTATGGGTGTAGCAGCTTGAGAAATGTTTTGTTCATCAACAGATTGTTGTGAGCATTCTTCATGTGAGGTTACCCCATCATCTGTTCCCCCTAGATGTGATATTTGTACATCTGTTCCCCCTTGCTGTGGCTTCTCTGCATTAGGTTGATTATTTGTTTCTTCTTCATCTTCATCTTTTAGTGGACTCCATAAGAGAATGTCGTCGATGAGTCTATCTGTGGAATTTCTCAATGTTGAATGAGAGAGATCATCTTTTGAAGAAGAGCTATTTGTTCCTGAAACTTCAAAATTAGCTTCATCAAAAACAACATGTGGTGTTATTTCCACAACAAGAGTTCTCTTATTAAAAACTCTATAAGCTTTACTGATTTCAGAATATCCTAAGAATATTCCTTGATCACTTTTGCTATCAAATATTTTTAACTGAGTTTTCCCGTTGTGAATGTAACATTTACATCCAAATGATCGAAAGTATGAGATTTGAGGTTTTCTGTTATTCCACAGCTCATAAGGAGTTTTCCCGTGACGTTGCGTGATGACAGATTGATTTTGTGTGTAGCAAGCTGTGTTGACTGCTTCTGCCCAGAACTTCTTTGGGAGGTTGATTTCATTTAACATAGTTCGGGAAGTTTCTTTGAGTGATCTGTTACGCCTTTCCACAATCCCATTTTGTTGTGGTGTTCGAGCTGCTGAAGTTTGATGTTGAATTCCCATTTTTGAGCAGTATCCTTCGATCATATGATTGATGAATTCAGTTCCACGATCAGATCGAATGGTGATGATGGATGTCTCCTTTTGATTTGATAGTTTGTTGAGAAGATCATGTAGTTTCTCTAGAGTTTCCTTTTTCTTGAACATGAAAAGAACCCAAGTAAATCTAGAGAAATCATCAATAACAACAAGAGTATACTTTCTACCGTTTACACTTAATGGAGATACAGGTCCAAAAAGGTCTAGGTGTAGAAGTTCCAAGATCCTTGAAGTGGAGTGAGCTGCCTTTGTAGGAAATGATGCTCTTGTTTGTTTTCCCGCTTGACAAGCTTCACATACATGGTCTTTGTCATAGATTTGAGTAGGCAGACCTTCAACCAGATTGTTTTTCAACAGTTTGTTGATTGATTTGAAATTCAAATGGCTTAATCGTTTGTGCCATAACCAGCTGGTCTATGTACTTGATTTTGTTATTAGACAGGTTTCAATTTGGTCATTCCATTGTCCGATATACAACCTGTCCTGCAAAATCCCAGTAAGAAGAATTTCTTCTCCTTCTATATTCTTGACAAGACACTTGTTAGCTGTAGAATAAGATAGATAATTCATGTTGGTCCCGAAAGAGCTAGATTGGTGTATGAGGGGGGAGGGGAATACACCAATTCAACCTTTTCAGTTATCTTGTTTTAAAATTGAGTATAAGGTTTAAGCACACTTAATAGATAAGATAGCTTAAAGTAGTAAAACAAGTCTTCTTGTTATGAAGATTTAATCTTACCCAAGTAACACCTTATGTGTGAAAACAATAATCAAGAATAACAAGTACATATTTAAACTTGATTAAAGTTGTGTGCGGAATATGGTGGTTAATGTTCTTTTTAATGTGAAAAACGTTTTCCTTACTTTAAGATATTATCAACACAGTTTTGAATGCAAGAGTATGAAGAAGATGATAAAGAAGTAAATAAGAAATAAAGAACACAAGCAGTTAACGTGGTTCGGGATAAACTTTTCCTACGTCCACGGCTCGATCAAATCTAGATCAAAAATCCACTAGCTTTCTCCTTTCTTTTTACTCATTGAGTAAGAGCCACAAGAATTATCAAACCTAGATAATTTCTTGTGATTACAAATCTTCTTCCTAAGATTGAAAGACTACAATCTAGGATTACAACTGGATCAAATCTAGATCCTAACTTTGGGTTTTGAAAAAAAAAACAGTTTTCCAGAAAGTAAACCTTCAAACACAAGTAAACACAACTGAGAATTCTGGGATGATTGGAAGTGTTTTTGAACGTTGAGAGCTTGAAGATTTTAGCAGAGTAATAGCAGGATAATGGCTTGAATTCTCATCACTCTTTCTGGAGGTGAATTACTTTTACATTTGTGATCTGTGAAAATAGATTCTAGAAATTAAAACAAGTATAGATGACAGCGAGCTGCTAATACGTGAAGCAGATCGTTATTTGTATTAAAAAACGATCTGCTCAATATATTTGAAGCTAGCTGTCTATACAATGTAGAAAATACTTGTTATCACAGTAATCATTGTGTCCAGGAAATCTTTTATAAGAATAAGACAGATCGTTATTAAGTTACCAAAAACGATCTGCTTCTTTTACCCAAGATATTCCTTAATAAATGGCAGTGACTAGCCGGTTTTCAAAGATAATTACGACTAAGTGTAGTTTCGAGGAACATCATCAAAACTTAAATAAATCATGGGGTTCCCAACAATTCATGTTCTGTTATCATCAATATTACTATATTAGGTTATCCATATGTATTAATAGGTTTCTCCCAAATATCCTCTTTTAGATTCTCAAGTGATATTTTCTAACTAATTAATATTAATTATGACTCTTCATAATTCTTGTTTGAATCATATACATTTCCTTTACATTTTATTTAATCTCACAAAATTCATATGTAAATACAGACTGAGGTATATGCACGTGCTGCTCGATTAAGTGAGAAGACCGGAGTTGAGGTTGATGATGATCTATTGAATGATATTTTTATAGATGTCATTGGAGGCGGATCAGACTGTAAGAACATGGTATTTGGTGTTGGTGAAGACCTTTCTCGTGTGGCTTTATGTTCGGTTGGCACGTCCTCTACATCGATTCAGCGTGATCCTGCCTAATTTGAGTTGGAGGAGAGATTGGACCAAAAGCATGTAGAGCGCATGTTACTGAACAAAATGGTAGAGGTCCAACAAGTTCTCATACAAAAGATTCTTAAGCAGCATACCTCACCACATCCTTGATCTTTCATGATACAATATAATTTCTTTTTTGAACATTATAGTAATGTTTCATGATATAATATTACTTAATTTTTTTGAACATTACTGTAATCTTTCATGATACAATGTAACTTACTTTTTGACCATTTTGGTTCATATTATAACTACATGTTAAATTGGAGCAACTATTATATATATTATTATTGAATTTTGTTATTGAGAATATTGTTTTTGTTGATTTTATATAATTAATATATGCTTTATAAGATTGAATATAGTGTGATATGTTTTACTTAAATATCTTTATATTATATAATATCAATATAATGTTTTGTTGACTATATTTAAATATACTAGTACGACATATATGTAATTCATATTCTCTAGTCAATTAAATACAACATTATTATTCTGAAAATGTCTTTTAATTTTTTTTTTCTGACTAAATAGTATTACATAATTAAAGGCAATTCAGGAGAATAATTTTGATTCATAATTTTATACGTATCTTTATATATTAACAGAAACAATATATATGGAGTAATATATATTAAGGTGTGATAATCCTTGTCCCATGAAGCAAATAAGCTGTAGGCCTATACCAAAAGTGTTTCCTTTAATTATTATCCAACTTATTTTCATCTAATCATGTGTATATTTTGAATGCATACTTTACATTACTAGTCTCAAATTAAAGTCGACGTTATGCTAAAATTTAATAATTTCTTGATATGGAGGTACTTTAATCATCAAGTTTTGATATGAAGTACAAAAAGTAATATAAGTTTTTTTATCTATCGAACAGGAGCTTGAGTTGGTGATTGATCTTGAAATTTTTGAGTCCTTAATTACAACACCTAAATAATAAATTAATAATCAATGGTTGATGCATCATATTATATACTTCTACATTTTTTAAGCGCTCCCTCTAATTAGAGTTACACATGTAACATTTGGGGCAGAAGTATGAATTGATACCGGTGCAGAGCGACTTCAAGGGCAGAGGATTATATGAATGAACTGAAACAAACCGAAATGAGAATGTGCAGTATAACACTACTTATTCTAAGAGAGTATGGAGGATATTATATGAGCTATTTATATCATTAAGATGCATCTTTTTTTTTGTTGGTTTCTGAAGAGTCCGAAAGCGGGATCTTTACAACATATAACAACTAAAAGTAAATAAAGTTACATTTCGAAAGGTGCATCCGTACAATTAATTACTAATTGCGACAGATATTGAAGAATGATAAAGTTGGAAAATATCATAATTGTACTCTAAATTTCTGTAATAAAACACATGTAAGAATTATTATAAAAAACTATAATGGGGGACACTTAAAAAGTCTTAAAAGAACAAATGGGGGGAGCGGAGCGGAGCATTATATTGTGTGATTAATTTTTATGGTGTCCATGGACCTGCTCTGTCCACTCTACTCTATTATTGGACCTCGTGGTCCATCTTTTTTTGTTTGGGAGTCGAATAACTCTCTCTTGTTTCATTGTAATGAGGACCAACCTAGTTCTGTTCTATCGTTATTTGTGCGAATTACTTTTGAAAAAACAAATTGTACAATAATATATTTTGTGGGATTTGTTCGTATATTCGAAATCATGGGCTGTACTACTTTTAGTTAACTTTTAGAGTTATGAAAACAGGCGCGGCCGGACCATTATAGAATCCATTAAGGATGTCAATTCAGACCCGTCTAAATCAATTCGAAATTGAAAATAGTTAAGAGTTGATAATTAGCTAATCACAACAATTTTGTCCGAACAAATTTGATCAAAAATAATCGAACCTGATAAGTTAGTTTGAAAATCAAGTTGACGGGTTAGATCGATTGACATCCTTACACTTTCAATGTAAAAATTAAAAAAATGAGAGGAGAAAATGCGAGAAAAAAAAAAGAAAATTATTTGCTCTTAAACTTAATAAACACAATGGGATTATGTTTTATCATTTCTTGGGGTGTCTATCCAGATTGGGTCGGGTGTACTATCCGAAATTTTCGGATACCCGATCCCAAAAATTTTAATTTTTTCATACTCGAATCCAAAAACTATTTCTGATACCCGAACCCGAATCGGGTATTCGGATACCCGAAATTATCCAATTTAATTAATTTTTTTATTATTTTCGGGTATTTATCGAATATTATCGGGTAGTTTTAAAATTTTCAAATATTTAGAGTAATAAAATATTTTTAATTATAAATTAAAAATATAATATCATATAAAAATGAAAATAAATAAAAAAAAATCAAGTTTCAGCTAATACTAGACCGGGTATCGGGTATTACCCAAAACCGAAAAACCTATAATATCAATGCCCGACCCGACCCGAAAATCCAAAAATCGGATATTTGGGTACCCGAACCCGATCTGGTATTACCCGAAATACCCAATACTCGATTCTCGAATAGACACTCCTAATTATTCGATCGGGTATCGGGTATTGCCCAAAATACCCAATAGTCGATTCTCGAATAGACAATCATTCCCACAGTTCCTAAACTGTAAAGGGCATGTTTGGTAGAGTAGTTGGGTTTTGTTAAGTTAAAATTGAACTCAAAGGTTGAGATAAAATACACAATGATAAAATTTTGTTGTTTGATAGATAATGGTAGTTAGGTTATAATGTGAAATTACATTTTAGTCCTTATGAACAATAAGAATATTAAAAATATCAAAAATATACTTATTTCTTGAATATTCATTTCCAGAAACCTGGAATTGAAGTTCATTGCCAAAAAAGATGAATTATTTATCATCAATTAATCTCAAATAGATGGAATCACAAAAGATAAATTTATAATAATTCATTTTCAAAAAAAAAAGAAAAAGAAAAGAAGAAAAAGATGAAAATGAACATTGGCGTGAAAAATTTGTAAAAAAATAAAAGGATTAATAGAAGACGATGGGTCATTTAGCCAATTTCATGGGTATTGCAATAGATGTTGATGCGGTCATGTTCGAAACCTTCATGTTCTTCCTCAATCAAACCCTCATTGCAACAATCGAAGTATTGGGGAATCTCTTCGCCAATTTCTACAGAGGATGAGCGGTGCGGCAACGCATAGCGGTACTATAAAACCCAGAAAACCAAAAGAATAGGAAATTACGCCGTGGGGGCGGCGACACAGAGGATTAGCAGTGCGGCAGCAGTGGCAGTGAACACAGATGAGATGGTGGCGGCGACATGGGGAAAGGAGAGGCAGCGCGGCGGCGGCGGCAAAGACGCATAATAGAAACGGCGTGGTGGTGGTGAACGTAATGAATCTGAGAGAAGGTGCTGGAGAGAGAGACGAGAGAGGGAGAGAGAGAGGAGAAAGAGCGTGGGGTTATTTTTGGGAGAATATTAAATTTTCTTTCAAGTTAATTTTAACCTACCATTTTGGAGAGTCAGCTAAGTGAGGAGGAACAGTACATTTAGGACGGGCCACTTACATAACAAGGGCCGGGCCGGCCTGTTTATGCAGTAGTGGCTCAAACAAAGCTATCAAACATTAATTATGGTGGTGGGTTTGGCAGGTGAGATGAGATGAAGGTAGATAATTAATAGGAATGATTATTAGTATGAATAGTGTAGTGAATATAATATGAATAGTGTTTAATATATTGTTTGGTATGTAGTTTACAAAAGTAAGATAATTTTATATTGTGTTTGGTAGCTATTATTATTAGGTAGGATAACTTAATATTTTATTTGGTATATAAGATGAGAAGAGATAGATAAATAATATGATATTTGGTACAAAAGGAAGAGAACAAGATAAGCAGGGTATGTCATTCTTTTTGTAGCAGGATAATAGATATTTTCGCTCCATCATTTGGGACGCTCCATCGCTTAGGAGCTTAGGATTGAAGGACGACGAACTAAGAATCTTGCAACCGACAAATCAACTTGGCAACCCATTTCACTGAAATTGGATGACATCGACCGAAGAAGGTATGAGTTCAAGCTCATCGATATTAAGATGACATCTGAAATTCATGGGCAGTTCTTCTATATGTCGATTTCACTGTTATCAGGGTTATTTCGTGTTTAATTTGGGGTTTATTTGTTTATTTGGGGCTTATTCGTTTGGGTATAGAAGCTACAGGTGTGTTTATAGAAATATGTATAGAAAAATTGTTGAAATGTGTAGCTTTTATGAAGCTGCTTCTCTATATATAGAAATGTGTATAAAAAATTTCTTAAAATGTTTGATCTGTTGTTTCCATGAATGTGAGAAATGTGAATAGAAAATATTTTCACTTTTTGTTGAAATGATGGCTTTGAATGACTGAACTCTTGGTAGTTGGTAGCTTCTTCTTCACTTTTGTTGATAGATCATCTTTGAGATCATTTGAAGCTGTAGAGATAGTAAAATTTAGTAGAGAAAGTCAAATTTAGTAGCTTCTTGTTTAACTAAGGACTGAACTCATGTGTTGCATGTTAACTTGAGATGTGTTAGAAAATATATTCACGTTTTTGTTCAAATGTCAGCATATTAACATGTCTCTTGAAATGTGTATAGAAAGTGATTGCTATTATATAGAACGTGATGCATAAGAACTTGTCATTTAAGGGCAGTGAATGCTATAGAATTATGTTATGAAATTAGTGCTATAGAAATGTATTAGATAGATATAGATATGATTTCCTAATGCAGATATGCTGAGGGCAGTTATTGTTGGGTTATTCAGAAATGTGATTGATATTAGTTCCACCATTAATTACTACAATGAGGTTGTGCAATCACTTCCATCTGTAATTTTTATCCATCTATGTTTGTCTTTTAGGTAGTAGTGATGCCATTAGTGGAAAAGGTAAACGAGTTGAGAAGGGCCGAAGAGTATGGACACCTAACGAAGAGGACACCTTGCTAATCGCTATGAAAGAATTAGTCGTCCAAGGATGGAAATCCGATAATGGATTTAGGGCTGAATATCTTAGCAAGCTTGAGGAAAGCTTTAAGAAGAAGATATCGGGGACTGACTTGAAAGGTAGTCCTCACATGCATTTGAAACTATCTATTTGGAAGAAGGACTACAACTCCTTGTGTACAGTTCTTAGTTACAGTGGCGTTGGATTCAATGCCAACGGCAATCACACGGTGGATTGTGATGGCTCTTTTTGGGATAACATAATTAAGGTATGCTATTTATTGATATACGTGATTAAATATAGATTTTGTTGATGTTTTGTTTTTTCATTAGCATTTCATACTTACACTTCTCATGTGTTGTTTCTATAGATTGATCCAAATGCTAAACTAATTCACAAAAAAAGTTGGCCAATGTACGAGGATTGGAAAGAGATATTTGGCAAGGATAGAGCGAACGGGGAAGGGTCTTTCGATGTCTACGAAGCTATCAATCGACTGGAACAAGACTTTGCATCAGTAGAGGAAGGCTACATTCCTAGGGATTACAATGTGGATATGGAAGACATCCTTTCGGGAGATGGAGCAGCCAATAGTTCGTATCAGCCTACGGCAAAAACCGTGCACAGTTCTCCTTCCACGTCGAAGGGTAAAGGTAAAAAACGTAAGGTTGTAGAAGGTATAGATAAATTTTGTGCATCTCGATTAGGTCACGAGCAAGTGTTAGGGCAGGCAATAATGGAGATTTTTGATAAAATACCTTATATAGAAGGATTGAGCATGAGTGATAAGCTAACTATTTGTGAACTTTTAATTGAAAATGATAGGAAGCTTGAACTCTTTTTAGGCCTACCCGAGGATGCGAAAGTAGAATATGTTATCCGTATCCTTGGCTGTCGTTAAACATTTATTTTGATGGAACATGTTGGTAGTTGGTAGTTCGTAGTAATGTTCTATTGTTGGATCTGAATATTAAATTTAAATTTGGATTTTAGAAGTTTTTTGTGATATGTAATTGATGGATGATTCGGATATGTAATCTGTAATAGGGCTTCTGATTGGACAAGGGTTTTTTTGTTGGATATGTAATAGGGAATTTGAACTTGGATTTTAAGTAATTCTCTTGTGTTTTAATACCTTGTATTATGTTCTTATTTATGTTTCAGTTTATATCTAATAGCGTACTACATTATGTTCTTTTATGTTCTTATTATATCTAGTAGCAGTACCTAAACTGATTATGTTCAGTTTATAGATGTGAATGTAATGTGTGTTTTGTTTGTTTTACTTATTTAGTACACGCCATTATAAACGACACACAGGTTGTTAAATTTAGAAAAACGACACAAGGTACGTACTACATTAATAACTGAATTACAATGGAAGCAACAACAACCAACGAAAGCAACAACCAACGAAATTAACATAACAAGCGACACATCTTGAACCATAAACACAACAAACGACGATGATAGCATAAACGAAGATAGAGAAACCCTACGAATTAAACGAAGCAGTTGAACCATAAACGAACAAACATGTTGAGATCTACTTCTTGAACGGGCTAGATGATGCACAAGAAGATGAATCGGACGCATCATTCGATTTAGATCTATTATCCTTCATGCGTCGAGCTATTGAATTGAATTTTATTCCTCTACGTTTGCTCGTCTCATCTTTAGGAGGCTTCTTTGATGGTGGGGATATGACTTCATCCTCATTGCTAGAAATATTACCAAGATATGCTTCCAAGTCGTTAGAACTTGATGAGTTTATATTGATGACAGTGTTTTTCTTATCATCTTCAAGCTTGACTTCATCCTCATCTCCAAACAAATATGTCAATCTCTTGAATTCAGGCTCATCGGTCCAATAGTATGTTTTGGCAAAAAAAAAATTTCTTGTAATGCAATCAAAACAAGTAAAATGGAAATTAGTAAAAATAATGCAATGCATCTCCAAACAAAAATAATGCAATGCAATCTGTCCAATAATATGTCAATCGTTTGGTTAAAAAAACGATGTTAAGTAAAAATAATTGGCAAAGAAAATTAGTACCTCAAACAAATAATATCAAACATCATCACTTGTGATGATTCGACTTTCTTCGAGATCCCAAATTGCCCCGAGTGTACGAGCCACCTCCTAGAAAGTGTTGTACCGGGTTTCCATGAGATGAGCTCTCTCGAAAATATCAATCCACAATAAATCAGACCCAAAATGCTTGTTCAAAATAGCCTTTGCAGACTGAAGAAAATTTTGGGGTATGTTAGCACCTTCCCATCCATGCTTCTCCTTATTGAAGGATAAAACCGACAAGAAGAAATGATCCATATCGAGATTCCATTTGATCATGTGAAAGTAGAATGATTGTGTAGGAATATCATCCATACTTCTTTTTTTTAGTAATGAGGTAAGTAGTGTGAGGTGATGGAGTTGATGAAATGCATATGAAGTGATACTATCTTATATAGGATGAGAGAATAAGAAGGATAGGTGTTGTCCAATAGTATACACATGTTTGAATGTGTCTTTTCGTTTTTAGTACATAAACATCAACACAAGTTACAATGTATATTAAATTCATGGTCAAAATTTGCATTTATATATTATTCAACCACAAATTAATAGAATAGGTCTGCAATCTGCTTTCTTTAATCACCAAACATCTGCAATCTGAATTGATATAGCACCTGCATTGAACCTGTAATGTGCATTGAAGCTGTAATGTGATAGATCAATTAGAGACAGTCTGCAATCTGCATTCATATATTAAACAGTCACTACAATACCTTTTTGACTCATACAGTAGGAAGAGATTTTGTTGGAGAAGATTAAAGTGGACCGAAATACTAACATTTGGAACAGATTCATATAGCTTTTGTACACGGTCAAAGTAATACATGTCCATAATGAAAATATTAAATCTGAAATGCTAACATAATACATGTTTGGGGACTAAACAATACATGTTCTACTACTAACAGAAGCAAATTACATGTCCATTTATGACGCAATAACATATTACATTATTTTTCCAATAATAAATCCAATCAAAACAAGTACAATGGACATAAAAATAAATAAAACTTCAATCTCCAAATCACTAAGAGTATGAGGAACACTAGTATGGGAATGGTCTACTAACACCGGTGTCGACACACTTGAAGATTCGGCTTCATTTTGGCTTACAGTAGAAGTCATGTTTGTTGGAGAAGACTTATTGAACTCATCATGCCATAGAAAGCTTCGGTAGTGATTCTCGTTTAAAGGACACTTGTAATACAAGCAACCCTTAAATTTGGCATTTGGACCAGCACGTTTAAGCAACATTTTTCCACTTTCACAATAACATGTTGGTGTAAAATCCATCTGAAATATGTATTGATCAACAAAAAACAGATAAGTAAAGACCACAATAAGCAGTTATACACATTGCTTCAAAATACAAAAAATTAATAAGTAAAGACCACAATAAGCAGTGTATTAGTACCACGTCCTAATACGATAACCACATTGCTTCATCTATCTCTCTAAATGTGTTCCATTCATTAGTGGATTCGATTGCATCTATGAAATCTGAAGCTTCATAAACACCATCATCATCTCCATCGTCTTCAACATGATCTTGATCATATTCCTTTTCAATTGGATCAATATGCATTTCAGAACATATGAAATTATGTAATATGAAACAAGCTATAATCAAGCAATTATGAATCTTGACGGGGTAGAAAGAGGGACTTCTTAATATTCCCCAACGTTTTTTCATAACACCAAAACACCTTTCTATAACATTCCTCGCTTTGGCATGCCTCATGTTGAAGAGTTCATAGGCATTTTGAGGTATGCCGTGTGCTGGTCCCCATTCCTTTAGATGGTACCGAACTCCACGGTATGGGGCTAAAAAACCCTCGGAATTTGCGTATCCATTATCTACCAAATAATAATTTCCTATATTTCATAGATTAATCATTATTTACTAGTAAATAACATTTCATATGAAGAGTGTTAATGATAGTTGTAAATATTCAAGTGTTATATACCATGTGGGACCTTTAGTCCGTGGTTCTTATTAATTGCATCCCGTAACACTCTAAAATCAGAAGCAGATCCATCCCACCTAGGTAGTACATATACAATCGCCATATTTCGATCGCATACGCCTAACGTGTTGGTGCAAATTTCTCCTTTCGTTGATCTATATCTTGGCTTATCTATAACTGGAACAATCATACTTATGTACGTGCCATCTAGGGCTCCTAAACATCCCTTCATTATAAAACATTAATAAACGTGTTAGAGGTGTTATAAGATCTTTTGTAATTAATTAAAAAATTCAAAAAGGTTAATACCTTAAACCACTTCCAGCGGCTGTCATTGGTATCTTCAGATACAGGTTTGGGCTTAACAAGTACACGTGTGTGTAGTTTTAAAATTGCTTTTAAAACTTGATGGACGTAGTGTGAAACTGTTTGTCCTGATCGACTAAAATCAAAACCAACAAGTTTGTTTTTCTTATGATGAGTTAGAATACATACAAACATTGCAATTTGTTCCTCCACACTTACATATTTGCCATCACTAACCCAACCTAATTCTCTTAAAAATATGCATAGTTTACCAAATGTGTTACGATCCATATGGAAATTTACAATGCAATCTGTGTCACTAAGTTTAGTTAGTTTGTTCAAATGTCTAATTTGGTGTGGAATCTTAGAAATCATAGTATAAGGTTCTATCAACCTACGCTTACTACTGGGTGTTTCACATAGAAGTAGTACAGTCACTAAAAGGAGGATTTTTGTCAAGGTTTCTTGGAAAATATCTTCGATACACATGTAAAGTTCTAGACATTCAGCAGTGTTGTATGTCATTGTCTCAGTTGAATGATAAGATATACAAACTCTTCCCCCGCTGCATTACAAAGGTATACATTACATTATCAGTGACACTATATGTCATGCTTTGCAAATAAAAAACATAACCTATAGAGTTCAGTTCAAGTAATGAATGTATATAACATAGTAAACACACTAAACACAGTAAACACAAGTGCATAAACAATATAACATAGTAAACACAATGGCATAAACAAAATCATAATAACCTAAATGACTTGCTTTATAACAAGGCACAAGCACAACTATATTTTGACAGAGATCAACAATATTCAATATTTCAAAGCACAACTATATCTGGACTAAGGACAGTTATGTGAAACATAAAATAGCTCAATTGAAAATATAGAGAAGAGAACAATGGCAGTAGCATTTCATGAATATAAAGATATAAGCTATTCAGGACACAATAAACATGGACTTTGCAATCAACCATGAGAGGTAAACAAGAACCTTAGCTTATTGAACAAACCACAACTGTAACTTTAAGAAAGATGTATAGAGAAAGGTAGAACACAACTACAACCATTAACTCAAACAAACTTAAATTTATGCAATACAAAGGATGAGAACAACAGCATTAGCATTTCACAAATATAAAATCAGCCTACAATCAATCATATCTAATTGCAAACTTCAAATTAGGACACAACCATAACAAGGTTCATCCTTTTACTATGCTAATTTTCAAACAACATAAATAAGTCATACTTGCATGATTACGAGGAACAAATAATGATTGAAATGGTCAACAAATATGGACCCAAAAAGTGGTCTGCAATTGCAAGTCATCTTCCAGGTTTGAAGCCTCAAACATATATAACATTCTGCATTTATTGTAGTTGGTATCTTTGAAGGAAGCCTCAAACATATATAACATGGTCATTTTTTTTAATATTGTTGTTTATGCATATTTTTATGTGACGGTGTTACTCATATTTTTTCAGCTGCCACAGTCATCTTAATCCCAACATAAACAGGGAAGTCATTGGGAGGTACATGAATTCATATTACTTGTGACTTAATTCTCACATAATCCTTGTGAAATATATAACATACATTAGTTAAAGATAAACTATATTATTATGAGAACTAACTGTTGTATATTTTGAATATGCATGGCTTCTAAAGTTGTAGAAATTTCTACAAATTATTAATGATTTTATCAATTTAGGTGGTTTAGATAAGAGTATGATGATTGAAAAATCTACATAGAGAGAGACGCTAGATTAGACCCCATTAAGAGGTTGTTAGCTAATATACAAATCTTCAAAAACTAGGAAGACAAAAAACAAACTGATAAAATGATGCATGTTGTTGTGATTAGGAAAAGTTTTGCCCTTCAAAGGCATGAACTGAGCAGTTTTAGCTCGATCTCACATATATCAAAAATACATGAATTCATATAAGTTCACATCAAAAATACTTCATTTCACAATACAGATGGACTAAAGTTTCAGAATGCCTAATTTCTACAACAATTTCTGCAATTTTCTATGAACAGGGAACCCTAATTTCTATACACATATATATAGATGGAACTTGTACAATGAGGAACCCTAATTTCAATGCCCAAAAAATTCTGCCATTTCTATGAACAGGGAACCCTAATTTCAATGGAATAATTTCTGCAATTTTCTAATCAGGAACCCTAACAATTAATGACAAAAATTTCATGGAAGTGAACTGTGGTGATACAAATTATGAGTTGTGTACCTTCGAAAACCTGCAATTGATCTGTGTCTTACCCCCAAGTTGGTCGTACGAACCTAAACCCTACACAAACATATGGAAGATTTGAAGAACTCACAACGAAGAAATCATCTATGAAACCTTAGACCAATTGAAGAACAAGAAAAACAAAATTTCTTACTTCGATGATCTCTCAAATTTTTCGATCTCCTACTTGCCTGATAGTTGCGCGATGTATCCTTCTTTGTGTGTCGTCGACGGGCTAGGTTGGAGAATGAGAAAAAGTCATCTATGTTTACTGTTTAACCAACACAAATAATAATGCCAATTTGGAATGATTAATAATAGAGGTTGAACAGTAGTTTAGCAACGGGCCTTCATTTTAATAGCGGGCCAGTGACATAAAAACTTTTGCCTACCAAACAATAGATGAAGGGATATTATTTATCTTATCCCCCTTCATCTATAGTACCAAACGCAGCCTAACAATACGATTATTATTTAATTTTGTATAATAAGTTTATATTCTATGAAAATGAGTAATAAAACAGATGTCTAATTATTGAGAAATAGATCCCCATGTTAAATATGTATTCGGCCAGTTTTATAGAATTCGATTACAGTTTTTAGAATCGAATACGTTTAGATCCGATCGTGATTGGTTTTAATCTGGTCTGAACTCTAACCCATTTAATTCAGTTCCAAAATGAGTTCGACCTTGTCAACTTTTTTACTTTTAGATCTTCTTATTTTCAGAATTGTGTTAACCACATGCTTATACAATAATTATAAATATATTTTATATATATTTTTTAGATTTTGCTTGAAAATCATGTAACAAATCAATTTTACCATTTCTAATTCTGGTCCAGATATGACGTTAACAGTTCAAGTTCTAGAATCGGAGCTATTTTATCGGGTTCGACTTGGATCTGGTTGTACCAATTTCGATTTCGAGTCTAGAAACGAAATCGTTTACCAATTTAGGATCTGGTAAAACCAATCCGTTGACACGCCTAAATGCACTACAAACCATAAAGTTAGAAATTATTGAATCATTTTACCAATTTATTCTAAATTAAGAATTGATTGATATGTTGTTGATGAGTGAACAATCATGTATACGATTCACTTTTTCTTAAAGTTGAACTAATCAAAATTAAAATTTATATTTAAAAAATATTCAAGTCAAACCAAAAGATCCTATTTGAATATTTTATTTTGTAATACTTTTTTATCTTTTTTAATTCATTAATTATTATTCCCTCGGTCTCATTAATATTGACGTATTTTCATTTTTGAACCGATTACTAAAGATGACTTGTTTTCATAAATAACAAAAAATAATTTTTTAAAAGTTGTGGATCCTACAACTTTTAAAAATAACTCTAAAGAAACAAACCATCAATAGCGGGATGTATGAAGTATAATATAATAAGTCATATATAAAAATAATAAATTTATTATTATTTTAATTGAATCTTACAAATATAATTTATGTGGACCTACAATTACATAAAAAAAAAAACTATTTATTCATAGTACTCCATACGGCCGCGAAATTCTTTACTTTTTCGTCCACGAAAGTTCTTTACACTTAAATTTATCATTTTAAGAAAGTTTTTATTACACACTCAAAGTACATTTTTATACACTCACACAATCGCCCAAATTACACTCATTATACATTTTCTCACACACAATCAAATCAATGCATTAAAACTCATGTCGAGGAAAAGTGTAAACATCTCATTACATATGATTTGTTACATAATGTTAAATTTTAAAACATAAGACAAATGTAACTTCTTTTTTTCGAATTTTTTCAGTTTGGTTTTGTTTAAATTTGAGCCAAATTGAATTAAAATTTAGTTTAAAAATAAAATCAAATAAATAACCAAATTTTTTACTCCATTTGTCTACGAAAGTTCTTTTACATTTCGTCATTTTAGTTCGTCGACAAAAATCTTTACATTTCAAAATTTTCATTTATAATAATTGGACTCACTCCACTTAATACTTATAACTCACTTAAACTTAGTACATTAAGTGAGACTCAAACTTCACCAATTACACCCAATCATTTAAAAATAATAAATTAGGTCGGTCTCAAACTCCACACACTATACACTCTTGTATAAAGTCAAGCCATTACATTAAAATTTGTGGCGAGTCAAACTGTAAAATATAGTAGACACTGCTAATATAAAATTGAAAATACATTAGAGTAATTTAAAAATATTTTTGGATGTAAAATATATTCCCAAGATGAAAAGAAACATTGTGTTAATTGGCATGATTGAAGTCAGGGGTTATAGTTTCAAGTTTGAATATGATTTTCATGAGGAGCTCAACTGTATTGATAAAGGTTATTTGGAAAAAAAAAGTTTATACTCCCTCATGTCTCTTTGTATTGGCTCTCATTTTATTTAATGATATGTGTTATAATAATAAAGTGAGTCAATACAAATGAACTAAAAAGACTATTACCTTATGGATAGTAATGTTGTAGGGATTTATAATGCGACAACTAAAGATGTATGTATCTTGTGGAATAGAAGATTGGGTAAGTTAAGAGAAATGAGTTTGAGTTAATTGGTTAAAGCACATGCCTTTAAGATTAGTGGTTTAGTGATTTTAAGAATTTGTGAGCGTTGCATCTAGAAAAAAAGTAAGAACTAACAAAATCATTATTCCAAACATACTTTTTGTGGGACTCTTGAATTATTATGTTCATCTGATGGGTTGTCAAAAAATGAGTCGTATAGATCATGGCATGAGCAAGTATAGTAAGAATAGAGGACTGAGATGGTGTGTTCATTGTGGTCAACCATGACATACTATCACAACATGTACTATTATTAATAAAATCAATATTAAAAATATTAACACCAAAACTATTATCACAATCTAGTTCTCTATATTAAATTGAGTTATTTAAAATGATATTATTAATAATAAATATTTGAAATATTTTAAAAAATATTTACACAATAAAAATATTATATGTCAAACATCATGATATGACTCCGAATAGGTGGTCAAAGATGTGTTAATAGACCGTCCAACATCTGCATAATCATACACATGGTCTACATATAGTCGATCTGCTTTAGAATTCCGAACCAAATGTGTATTACGTGGAATACGTCGACGTGCGTCAATGATAGGTGGAATGTGTCGTGATCTAGAGCAACAAAATTATAGGCCAAATCTGTAAATCACTTCTTCAATTTTGCACCCAATCGATCCTTTTGAGTATCCATTTTTACCAATCGCACCTCTTTAGCTTTCATCTTTTTTGTTATTCACACATTATGAGCATCTATCTCATTTTTGTAGTATTCCTTCATTTTAATCGTCAAATGACAATCACAAGATCTATGTCTGTTTGACTGCTTGGCAAAATTACTAGAGGACACATGTGCTGCTCTAACATGTTTCTCAATTTCACGAAGTCTATGATGTGGATCCATGCTATGAACGCTACAATTAGAGGTTGCGATACCTTGCACATCAAGATGACCTATTTTTCCATTTTTCTTTGTCCCACAAAGTTGGCCCGTTTCCCTTTATAGCAATTTTTTTGTGCTTTAAGTGTATCGGGTAAGCAAAAAAGAAGGGGGCCATCTTTGTCTGTGTGCCGAAAAGAAGGGGGTCATCTTTAATGGGATGAAGGGAGTACAATATTACATTGTATCTTTACCGCTTATTCAAATATCTCTTGTAGGCTCTCAAAACCTTTTCCGAAAGCTTTGAAACGTCCATCTCAAACATTTCGGGTTTCAGGTATCTCGTGTCCTGATATCTCCCAGTGGCGTTGCCCAAAGAAGTAATCAACTACAAACCCCAAATCAGCAAAGGCTACAAGGGCCCGTAAAACTGATACACTAGCGTGTTCTAAGTCTTCCTCACATAATGATCAAGCATCTTGTATGAGTATGCTCCCCATGAAAATGCATGTTAATCACCAAGATCATCCACCAGTACCCACAACTACTCATGCACAAACATACTAGTGTCCAAGTGTAACACAACTATATAAGTCACTAGCACGTGGTCCACTCGCAAGTATATTTACCCATTGGGATCAGAAATTGTGTTTCACGTAGCAATTTTTTCCAATAGGCTGCACATCTTTACAAAATCTTTGTTATACATCAAAGCCACTTACATTGTGCAACACTAATGTGTTAAAATCGGTAGACCAAAACAAAATTTAAGACCTATTATAATGACATAATCTTGACAATTAAACTATATGTCTTTACTGCATAAGTGGAACCACATCCCGTTCATAGTATTAATCGCACGAGATATTAATCCGTACATTTTCGGTATGGACACCGTTCCTCGTGTCCACAAGATAAGGTAAAGACTCAAATCTGCTCACTAAATGATGTCCACCCACATTAATAAGTCTAGCCTTAAAAAAAGAGAAAAGTCTCTTTCTCGAATCCATTCTCCATTACACTGGCGTAACAAAAATATCAGATGCGGCAATGCAATATAGAAATGTTTGGTACATGAAGTCGCAATCTGATAGCTATACATCTAAATAGACTTAGATAGATACAAATTAATCTTGACTTGGAATCAAAGAAAGATAGTGAAAATGGCTCTTATCTTGTGACTTGAAAGAAAGAGTTCCCTATAAAGGAAGGGAATAATAACTTGTTCCTGTAGAAAATATAGCAACAAGAAGATTGAATCGGAAATATCGACAAATTCTTTCCAAGTTCAAAGAAATGAAATGAATTAATCTGTTTTAATGTCTTTATCTTATAATACGTACTCACTGTAACATTTTTATATAATATATATAACCGATGATATCTTGAACCATCATGCACTAACAATTAAAAAAATTAATGTACTAACATATATTACAAATTAAAATAAAATATTATCGGACAAAATTAAATAAAAAATTATAATTCTCAAAATGTAGATAATGATAAAACAAAAATTAAAATATACATCATGCAATTAAATCTATAGCATATATCAATTCAAAAATCAAAATACAGAAAATTAGAACATAATTTAATATAATAAAATTTATTAAAAATTAAAACACAATTTTATGATAACAAAATTTAATAAAAGAGTTATAATTCTAAGGAGGTGATTGGTATAAAGGAATGAGGGATGAAATGGAATGGTGATTTTTACTTCCATTTCATTCATATGTTTGATTAAACATATGATTAAGAATCACCATTCCATTTAGAATCACTATTTCACTCAATAAAAGAATAACCATTCATCTATGGTATTAGTCATTCCTACCTTTTATATTTTTATTATCTTGGCAAACTTATGTTTATATATATTTGATAATTTTTAATTTTTAAGAAATTAAATTTACAATTTTTAATTTTCATTACCTTTAATTTATTTTCTCTCTTTTTCTCCTATTTATATTTATTTTTTAATCTTTTTTTTTTGTAACATCAAAATAAATATATTATGTAAATTCTCATACAATATTACTCATATCTCGTGAACGCACACAAACTCTACTACACACCGTAACATACACACACACATATAAAAATGAATATAAAGAATGTTGGGGAAATGACATTGTCTGCGTCAGTAATGCAATGAATGACGATCGTGATAAGTGACAGACGAATATATGCGTATATGACATGACTGTCATAGTATGTATATTAGTATGTGCATCCCGTGCAATGTACGGAAAAATTAATTATAACTTATTTGATATGTATAAGATAATTATCTTTAATTTTTATGTACATTCGAAACTTTGAATTTTTTTTGAAATTTATGTTGTTTAGTATTTGGTTTAATGTGTTCTTTATCAGTGCATTTTGGAGGTGTCTTGACACGATTAGAACTATCAAAATTGTGAGATTTTTTTCAAAATAATTTATTTTTATAAAAAATCAATGTTTGTATCTCTATTATAATGAAAATTATTTATATTTCATTAAATTAATTTTAAATAGATAAATGAGATAGATTCTTTTTATTATTATAAATATTTTTTCTTCTCATATATGACTTAGAGCATATATACATATTTACATTAATTATATATATTATTTCATAAAATTACAAAATTATATATTAGTAAATTAATAAATATAATTTTATAAATGAAATTAAAAAAAATTATTGATAATACGTAGAAAAGGAAAATAAAAAAAATAATTATATTTATAAGTATTTTATTTATTTATTTAAAGTGTCATAACTTGTTAATATTGAAATTATTTTTACATATCATAGTGTATCCTTTAAATATAATTTCTATTATTCATTGATCACCTTTCGTTTTTGAATTAGAATTTCAAATGAAAAATATATTAAATTTTAGATGATAGATGAATGATTGTGGGAACCATATTTAGAGTAATAAAATATATTAAATATAATATTTATTTAATTTGGTGGGAGAAGTGTTGAAGACATATGTTATTTTAGTTATTGCACGTTAATTTAAAAAAAAAAGAAAAAAAAAACTGTCCATGAAAATTGGCCCTAAAATATAGTTATAAAATCTGTGTTTTATATATTAATATATGTGTATCTACTTTATGTAAGTGTGAAATTATATTATGTTTTGTGTGCACTTGTGTGTGTCAATCGATAACTTATTATCCGGAAAAATCAGTATCGAACAGGTATACTAGATCGATAAACGGTTATTAAGTACTATTTTTTTGCTTAATAAACTATTAACCGGTTCTAAGATTTTAAAAATTAATGGTACCCGGATAACTAGTATCGAATCGGTACCGGACAAACTACCAATTTATTATATTAATTATTAAAATAAAATATTTTATATTTAAAATATATTAAAAAGTAAATATGTTTTAAAATAATATATATTTTATAAACTATTTACCAAATTGAATTTAAATATATTTATATCTAATTATTATTTGAAAAATATTTTTGCAAATTATTATCAACTTAAATTGATAATTGAAAAATATAAAAATTATAATATTATACTCCCTCTGTCCCACTAAATTAGACTCATTTGTATTAAAATAATACACTCATCTACTTTTTAAATGAGTCTAATTTAATGGGACGGAGGGAGTATATAAATATATATATATATATATATATAATTGTTCCTTAACCGGTTCTCGAGAAGAGACGGTACTGAATAAGTTAAAAATTGGTTAACTGGTACACTTAATCGGTTTCTCGTAACCGGCTAACCAGTATCAGATCCCTTTGACACCACTAATTGTGTGTGCATGAGGCGAAGTTTTTTTAATATTTCTTAATTTTTTATATTTAATTAAATCCATAAATTAAAAAAATTGATATAATTATTATGTTATAAAAATATAAAAAATATTTTACGATTTCATTCCATTCGGATTCTTGCATATACCAAACATAGAGATCAAACATAATTTATCATTTCATTCTTACCTTCATTTCATTCCCCACTTCATTTCATTCTCACCTTATTCCATAATTAAATCTAGGACAGTTCGTGGTCAGTTTCAAATTTGGAAGCTAACGTGTCACTAACATAGTAATCCATGCTCAGAAGGTGGCGCGTTGTCTCACACGCGAAGCGGAAGTGAGACGTTAATCTTAGGCACAAACACAATATAGTACTGTAAATCCGAGAAAGGTGAATGTGTAAAGTTGGAAATTCAAAGGAAACAAAAAGTTAGGCGAATCGCGACAACACACGATGACACGATGTATTATTTTATTTCTTTCTTCCAATAAGAAATCGAAATTGAACTTTTATTCATCACTTAGTTAAATAAAAAGAGTTGTACCGATTCTTGTTTTTAACTGACATAGAAGCGGAAGTGTTGGTTGTTTTGAAATCGAGTACTGAAATTTACGATTTTGATATTAAAATCGATTTTTTTTCCTATTCAGATATCAATTTTACCACAGAAACCGATCGAGTAGATTGAAAAACCGAAATGTCACCCAATTTTAATTTTTAATTTTAAATATTTAATTTAATTTAAAAAAATTCAATATGTTCTGTCACTTTCATATTTTTTTATTTCCAAATCTATAGTTAAAACTAATATCTTTGTTTGTTTTAGGATTATTTATATTGTCGGCAAATGAATATCGTGTTAATCATTAATTAAGAGTTGTATGTATTAATATTTTCAACAGTAGTGAAGACCTTGATGATACGAACTGCTTTATATTTCATTTTTTTAAATGGGTCATTTTACAACACTGAATACATTAATTAAATAAAATAAACAAAATAATTTAATTTATTTTTTGAATTTTAGAACGAAAACTAACATAAGAAAAATAGGACTTTAAATTTTGATTATAATTGGTGCCAACTGGAACCGACCGGTGGAGCTAAATTGGTTCCTCGAATAAATGGTTACCCTATTCTTATGGAAAAACTGGCATACGCCTAATTGAGTACTAAGGATCAAGAGAAACGTCGTCGTTGGCTAGAATTAAAACGGGCGAAATTATAATTGCTATTAAAATACATTTTCAAAAGCGGAATGGTGAGATGAATTCAACCGTGATTCAACCTATTAGGCTATTTTAGTATTTTCAATAATTTTAGATTATTTTATTTTTAATTCAATTTTAATTCCTAATTAAGATATGTTTAGATATTTCATATTCTATTAGATATACATTGTATCCTATTAGATCTAGGGTCAGTTATGGTTTATTAGATCAATAAATACTATGTTTTCTAAGTTGGATGGCATGCTTTGTATTTTATCAATAAATTTTCATTTTTCTTTTATGTACGAAGAACGTCTATCTTCTACATCAATTGTTCCGTGTGAAGTGGTATCAAGAGCCTTGATTTTTTCTAGGCAATGACCAATGCTGGAGCACCTCATCTCGCTGACATGCTTGGAGAGATTCAACGATTACCTGCATTGTCCAAACCCTTATCATTCATCTTGAACAGGTAGAAGTTGGACTGGAGAAAAATCCGAACCGATCGATGGTGAAGAAGAGTGAAGAATCGCTCACGATGCTTCGTGCAATTGTATGGTTGTCCGAACAAACATTAATGACGAGTAGGGATGCAAACAAATCAAATATTTTTTATTCGATTCGCGATTCGTATTCGAATTGATGTATTCGTATTCGAAAATTTTAGATTCGAATTCGAGTACAAATATTTTTTTGATTCGTTTAGTTATCAAATACAAATACAAATATCATATTATTCGATTCGATTCGATATTCGTAAATATTTTATTTAATATATATAAATATATAATTATATATTTATATAAATTATCTCTTATATAATTTAATTATAATTTTTGAACATAAGCCCAAAACTCCAAAAGGCCAAGTCCAATATTATAACCCAATCCAAATCATTAATAATCAAATATTAATATTAATAAAATAAAATAAAAGAAAACAAAACAAAACAAAAAAAAGGAGAATAAGCCTGTGGTGTTGCGTAGAATCAAAAAAACAAAGAAAAGAAACGAAGCCCTAGTGAAAATCCGCCGACGACACTCAATAGAAATATTCGCGGTGGCGACACTTGAAGACTACCGACCGGAGTGACCAGAGTCTACTATCGGTCAATCTTCTTCTTCTTTTTCTCTAAAATTACTATCTTAATTGATTTTATTGGAGGTTTACTTTGAATTGCTTGTTTTATTATTGTCATTGTTGAATCAGGGGTCCCTTTTCGTATTTTTTTTCTTTCTTTTTCGAATTTATTTGCTGTTATACGTTGTGCTTTAGTAAATTCCATGAATAATACTCCCTCCGTCCCGGCTAAGATGAGGCGTTTCATTAAAATACTCCACCCATTTGAATATAAAACGCCTCATCTTAGCCGGGACGGGGGGAGTACTTCTTATGATTTAAGTAATTCTATATTTTATTTTTGAAAAAAATTATGCAAGTTGCAGCACGCTGCTATTATTTCTATATTTCTGCTCCTTATTTGGATTCCTTTATGATTTTGATGAAGTGGTGTAGGAAGAAGGCTAAGTGGCTAACTGTAGTACTTACAGTTCTAATTTTATTTTATTTTCTTGAAACTCTTTAAGTAGATTTGGCAGCTACAAATTTAGCAGAGTTGACATCTGAAGAACCTTTGATTAGAGTAGAAGAGTATGAGGTAAATATTTAATATTATAAAGATTTCTTGAAATACGTATGTTTTTTTTTTTTTTTTTTGCATTTTGATAATTAAAGACTTGTATTTCAAGGTGGATACAATTGCAATTGAGATAAATTATGACAAAGGTGATGACTACATTCAAGCTGAAGAAATGAATGTTGATGGGGAAAGAAATGCTAATGAAGAAGGTAAAGATAATGAAGATAAAGATGATGAAGGTGGGGAAGCTGAAGGCCATATTGATAAGAAACAAAAGAAGAAGTATTCAGTAGTTCATACTGATTTTATTGAGGTGATTTCTAAGGATGGAAAATCAAAATATCAGTGCATACATTGTAAGAAACTCCTTTCTAAGTCTGCTAGCTACCGGCACTACTAGTCATCTTATTAATCACTTAAAGAGATGCATGCAAAAGAAACTCCACACCGATAGGCAAAAGATGTTGCAATTTCAGCCTGCCGAAGCCAAGCTCGAGCTGAAACCTTTGACTAATGGTAGATATGACCATTTGAAGCAAAGAGAAGCCATTGCTCATTGGATTTTAATGAATGAGCAACCACTTAATGTGGTGGAGAATGATGGTTTTACTTTCATGATGAGAGTCAATCTACCACAGTTTGAAAAGATTAGCCGTACCACTATAAAGAATGATGTCAAGATGGTTTATGAGACAGAGAAGAAAAAGCTACGGCTAGAGTTGCTTGGGATGAATAGGATTTCATTGACAACTGATATTTGGAAGTCAAAGGTGCAAAAGATTTCTTATATGTGTGTTACTGGACACTATGTTGATTCACATTGGCAACTTCATAAGCGACTTCTTAGCTTCATTCCTCTCCCTCCTCCTCACACTGGTATAAATGTTTATATATAATCATTTTTTTTAATATTCCATCGATTGCTAGTATTTAATTTATATATATTTATTCTTTTCAGGAGTTGATATCTTTGATGGGCTTATGAAATGTACAAAAGATTGGGGGATAGAGCATAAAGTCTTTAGTATCTCTATGGACAATGCTACTAACAATAAACGTGCAGCTGGAATAGCTAAAGATACATTCTCTAAAAGTTGTAAGTTGCCATTGGAAGGTAAGTTGTTTCATGTTCGGTGTACTGCACATATATTAAATCTTATTGTTCAAGATGGCCTCTCTGAAATTAGAAGCATTATTGAAGATGTCCAGGATAGTGTGCGATTCATTAATCAATCTAAATCTAGGTTGAAGAAATTCTCTGATATTGTGCATCATTTAGGACTCAAAGTGAAAAGATTGATCATAGATTTCGCTACTCGTTGGAACTCTACATATGAGATGTTAATTGAGGCATATAGAGTTAAGGATGCATTCCCTATATTTCAACAAAGAGAGCCATCTTATAGTTCTTGTCCTACAGATGATGATTGGAAAAAAGTGAAGGAAGTTATTGATATTTTGGAGGTATTTTATGAAGCTACTCATGTGATGTCAGGAGTTCAGTATCCTACTTCGAATGTTTATCTTGCTGTTGTTTGGAGAGTGAAGCATGTTCTAAAAGAAAATGAAACTCATGTTAATAAGTATATCAGGGAGATGATTAAAGAGATGAAATAAAAATTTGATAAATATTGGTGAGATTGCAACCTCTTGATGGCTATTGGAGCAATACTTGGTCCTAGGTTCAAAATGAAGTTGGTTGAGTTTGCTTTTAGTCAGTTATATGATGAAGATGATGCACGCACATATGTGATGAAGGTTCGAGATGCATTGTATAGCTTATTCTTTGAATATGTTGATGCAAATAATGCAAAGTCTCGAAAGGGTGCCAATGTAGAAAGATATAATTCTACATGTCCAAACTCCAAATTTGGAGAAAAGATAGTGCCTTCTGGTTTAACTATGTTTAATAGTATTTGAACACTGTTGAGGTTGATGCTCCTCTCAAATCGGAGCTGGACATTTATTTGGAGGAGGGGGTTATTAGAATTAAAGAAGGTGATGCAGGTGCAACTTCTGATTTTGATGTCTTGAATTGGTGGAAGGGTCAAGAATTGAAATTCGGTATTTTAGCTAAGATGGCCTGCGATATTTTGGCTATACCCATGAGTACAGTGGCATCCGAGGCAACATTTAGTGCAGGTTCGAGAGTGTTAGATCCCCATCGTGCACGATTGTCTACTGAAATGGTAGAAGTTTTGATTTGTGGAGCAGATTGGGTTCGCCATCTTCACGGGATCCAAAAGTCCTTAATGACATATGTGAGTTTATTTATTTTGTGAACTAATTTAAGATATATGTATATTTTTTCACAATTAAAACTGATTTCTTATTATTTTTTTGTAGGAAGAAGAAAAGCCTATTTATGTCAAGTTGCAAGATTAGTGAAAAGATGAATTGTGGAAGTGTTTTTTTGGCCAATGAACTCATTGTTGAAGAATGGAAGTGGAAACTTGGAAGTTTTTTCTTTTTTAGTATTTGCCATATGAGACTTGTGTTGCATGTTAAAGAAATATTCATTGTTATGCATATTTTGATATTGGATAATATGAATGTTGATTTGTTAAAGTAAATGTGTGGTGAATGTATAAGACTTTAGAATGTATTTTTACTTGAATTATATGATTTATAAAAATTAAATTCGAATACTCGAATCGAATCGAATAATTCGAATATCATATTCGAATCGAATTCGGATATTCTACAAATTTTTCGAATACGAATCGAATAGTCGAATATTTGACTCGATTCGATTCGTTTGCATCCCTAATGACGAGTAATCTGATGAAGAAGCATAAGAGATTTTTCTAAAAATCATAATCATCAACGTGGAAATCCAACAACCAGGCATGACAAATTTCGATTGAAGGCAGATCTTTCTTCCTTCAATTAAAACTTGAATATTGAGGAATTTCTAGATTTGATCGCAGAAGTGGAAAGATTGTTTGACTAAGCCAATATTCCACATGATAAACAGGTCAAACTGGTAGCTTACCATTTCATGGGTGTATCATCATCATGGTGGGAACAAGTCAAGAATCAACGATGAAGATTGGATAAACATGTGTGACTATGGGGCTAGATGAAATGACTGATGATGGATTGATTCCTCCTTCCAGATTATGATCAATTCATGTTCCAACAATACCAACCTTTTTGCAGCGATATAAATCGGTAGCTAACTACACATCGAATTTCTTGTGTTTATCATCTCGCAACAATTTGATGGACACTAAAGGATAACAAGTTGAACACTATATACATGGACTAAAGTTAACAATTCGTGAGAAAATTGACTTCCAAATTATCCTTACTAATGGAAAGGCGCAAAACATGGGACAACAGACAAAATACATGAGCTTTCAGAGCTTCTACGGACAATCAATAAATTTGTTAGAATATCAGGATCTCCCAATCTAAACCCAAAAGGTCCTTCTTTATTTTCAGAAAGAAGAATAAATCACGAAAAAGGAATAAAAAATTTGAAATATTTATTAACTCAAATAGTAACTGATTCTGATAGTCGAAAATAGATTAGAATAAAAGAAATCAGTAAAGAAATACCTCGACTGTCATAAAGATTAATTACCAATTTAGAACAAAAATTAGGAGAATATCAAGACAAAATACCAGTAGCTCAACAAATTCGTTCAAGAAAAGGGCAGACCGATCGGTCATAAGTGTTATCACTACCGGAAATTGTACATAGATCGAATAATTATCCACAATGACGACCCTTAAACATAACCATCTGCTCGTAAGGTCCTTTTGGCTCCATGAAGAGTAAATTCGCAGCGAAACACACTATATATTCCAAATTAGGTGCACAATCTCTAAAAAAATCTTTAAACTGATTATTGATACTGGTATTTGCGAAAATATCATCTCATGTAGTATAGTATACAAACTGAAATTACCTGTCGCAAAACATCCAGATCCTTACAGCATTAAGTGGATTACCAACAAAAGCATAATTAATGTAAATAGTAGATGTCAAGTTCCCTTGTCCATTGGAAACTTTTACAAAGTCGAGGGAACATGTAACATTGTGGACATGGATGCTTGTCAACTATTATTTGGATAGCCCCGACAATATGATCTTGGAAAGACTCGCAATGGACAGAATAATATTTATCAGCTCTAAAAAGACGGACACAAAATCATGTTGATTTTATTAGGCTTCCAGCAGAAAACTGGGTTCCCGAAGGCCCTAACGGTACCCGCTCGGTGAAGGAGCAGATGATAGCGTGAGAAACTAGAGAGATTTATGCATTACTAATAAAGAACGTGTTCTTGACGAAAGGAGTCAGAAAACAACTGACCTTTGATGCGTTTATGAGCATTTCAAGTGTTTCGAAGAAATCACTCCCAATGAGTTACCATCTTAACTACCACCAATGAAGAATATGGGTGAGCAAAATTAACTACCACCCATAAGAAATATGGGTGAGCAAAATTAACTGAATCTGAAAAACTAACTCAACCAAACGGAAATCTTAAATTCAATTTGATTATTTTGGCTTTTTTTCGGTTTGGTTTGTTTCAGATTTAGACAAATCAAATCAAAAAAATTCAAAAACCGAATAATTGTATCAATATTATAATATATTTTTATATTTATGAAATAATTATTTTATAATGGTTAAGATTAATTTAATTAAATAAAAATATATTTAATTATAAATGAGAATGAAAAAAATAATACATCTCCTCCATCTATCTATATGAAAAATTAAACTAAGCCAAATTGAAATATTAATCAAATATGTTGGTTGGTCCGGATACGAGTATTCTGGTGTATGGTGGCGGGGGGGGGGGGGGGGGGGGGGGTGGGGAATACACCAGTTTCAAAACTTTTCAGATTAAAAGGATTTTCAGCGTGGACTCAAATCTGAAGAGAGGTAGCTTTAGTAGAGATTGACTTTAGATAGCAATCTTTCAGTCTACACTTAGTGTTTGAATGATGGACTAATATCTCAAGTAATGCATTGCGAAAGTGGTGGTTTTAAATGCTTACTCATTTATCAGAAATTTTAATGTTATAGTTCAAGTTTGCGCTTAATCAATATTCAGTATATGCAATATAGCGTTAGAGAATGAAAAATACTAAAAGTAAATAGCAAAGACACAGTGCTTGGTTTGCGTGGTTCAGAGATAAAAATTCCTACGTCCATGAGTCTCGATGTGAGTCGATGGTTTCCAAGTAAATTGAGTGTCTTACAGTGATCAACCTTGGAAGGTTTGAAATAGAATGGTTTCTGATCACTTCCAGCTAAAAGACCAAGTCTAAGCTAGAGCTATTCTTCAGTTACAAATGAATCGCTACTGAAGAACAAACCAAGATTTTACACTATTTGCTTGAATGTTCTAAAACTGAAAGCTTGAGAACATAGAAGCTTGTGAGCGATAAGAGCGATTGAGCGTTAGAAAACTTGGTAGCCGGTGTTTGAAGCATTTGAAGAAATGGGGTATTTATAGAATACTCTCAAGAATACATCCGTTTTGATAGAGAGCTTCGTCTGTAGCATTTGAAATTCTTCCCGTTGGAGTCGTCGTCCTTTTTACCATTTTTTGTGTCTACAACAAGATTTGCTTCAACTAATGAGATCTTTTTCAAAAGTGGAAATACTTATAGGAAGTAGTGTAATACTCAATGGCAAGCTTTTAGTAGCTTTAAACTTCAGTGCAAAGCTTCAGAAAATGAGATCTTTATACTTCAATATTTCTTCAACTCTAATACTTCAGGACTGGACTTCTGTAGAATGGTCGTTCAGTATTGGCTTGTAAAGTGAGTTATTAAAACTTCAGTACTGGTCTTGATACTTTAGTCTTGAGTTCTTCATATTGTACCTGCAAAACTGAACTCCTTAACATATAAGTTCTAAAACAAGACAAATGACCAGATTTCAATTTTGTACTTAATACAACTTTCAGAGGAGGTTTTTGAATCTGAATCAAAAATATTATAAATATTTCCCAACAGTTTTCTTCTTTTTGATGATGTCAAAACCTAACCTGAAAACATCTATCTAAGATAAAGAATTCGCCACAAACTGGAGAACACTTAATCTATAAGATAAGATGTGTTAGCTAAATAGATAATGGTAAACCAAAAAATAATCATAGCCTGGACAACTAGAGTATTGTCTTCAGGTTGAGATCAAGAGATGGGAAAAATAATTCATTCATTTCACTCAGAGTTTCAGTACATGAGAAATTTACGAGTACAAAGTGAAAAACAATGAAATTCAGATAAGTAAATCAGGAAGTGGGTTTTTTCACTTCAGCTCGATTCTTCTTTATCAATTCCCTTTGAACTTCAGGCAATATGGCGTCAAACATCTTGTATGTAGCATACATGATTGTTCCATAAGGTCCATTAAGATCCAGTGCATGACCTACAATCTGAGCAACAATAATTGCTTCAGACTCGATGGTCTCTTATCAACAAAAGCACTGCCTGGTAGAACATACCTTTCCCATGTCTTCTTTGGAGGTGTAGTGATGGTGACTTCAGACTTAGATAACATCTTCTCTGATAAGCTTGATAAATTCAGAGTCTGGGTAGTCATCCAAGAAATTTGAAAATAGTTTGTCACGGTCAGTTCCTCCTGAGGCAACATAGATGGTCCAGTGATCAAACATCTTCACAAAATCGTCCTTGATCTCTTCCCATTCATCACTCAAGTTTGGGAGAACCCAAGTATAAACATGTGCACGAGTGGGAGGATCAGTTTGAGTAGTCCTTTTCTTCTTCCATTGCAGCTTGATAGCATATAAATTTGCAGCACAAGTGGTGTCTTCTTTCCTATGTGCCAGCAACTTGGCATCATGAATGTCCTTCAATTTCTAAATTTTCTGCATAGCTTTAGGAGGTAAAACAATGTTGATCAGAGGAGTAGCATCTTCAGCTTCAGGGCTCATTTCTCCAGTATAAAGATCATCTTCATTAATATCTTCTTCTTCAGTGATCGTTGGTAAAGCACATTTTCCCTTTTGCATGGAAGTTGGCTTCTCAGAAGAAGAAACTTCAGATAGAGCTTCAGAGCATGAATCAGTAGCAACATCTTGTGAAGAATCCACTATCTTTGGATTTTCTGTTTGGACTTCAGAGGGAGTCGCAGTTTTGACAAGTTTCTAAGATTGAGAAACTTAAGTAAAAAATGGAGTGGGAATGATAACCTTCTAAGTAGCAGCATCAGCAAACACAGTCGCAGACTCAACGACATCAACGTTTGCACCTGTATCATCGCTGGACTTCTTCAGAGATTCAGACGGTTTGTCAAACTTAGGTGGAGGTGGAGGAGGTTCAGTGACAACATCAGTAGCTGGCTCAACAGCGTTGGGACCTGAAGGCATGGAACTTGAGTCTCCATCCTTATCATTTTCTTCATCATCACCCTTTTCTTCAGTTTCAGATAATTCCAGTACATGCTCTTCTTCTCCAACTTCCTTTTCTTCATCATCAACTACAACATTTTCTTCATCATCTCCAGTTGTAGTGTTTTCAAGTAAGTGCACATCTTCCCCCTTTTTGGCAGCATCAAGAGAGTCATATGGGTATAGATCAGCAAACCAATAGAGAGAAGGAATGTAATGGAAGTGAATGTCCAATTTGTTGTTGTCTGAGATGTTGTTGGAGAATTGCTCCAAGTGAGTAATGTGTTCGCGACAGTGAGCAATGGAAATGTCAACCTTAGTCTGATGGTCATAAGTGGCGAGTGATAGACTAGAGACATTCTCAGCACGTGCAGAAGAAAGTTTGGCATTAAGACCAGCAGTTTCAGCAGATAACTTTGCTTTCTCAGCACATGCCTGTGCAATATCAATTGTCTTCTGAGCAGTTTCTATACGTTTCCTCATGCGAGAGATAGATCGGTCATGAGAAGAGGAAGTTTTCTGAAGAGAATTAACTTCAGAGCGAACTAAGGAAATGTCATTGACAGTAGCAGAGAGATCAATGCGGAGGGAGATATCCTTGGTGCAGTTGTTGTTGCTTGCAATAAGAAGGTCCTTAACCTTCTGAGCAAAAGGAACCTTGTACGTTTCCAGATGGTTAGGGAAAGTAGTAGTCATCTCCTTCTTAACAAACTTCTGAAGGTTAGCATACTGAGCCTTGATAGCTTGTTCAATCCTTGCTTCAATATCAGTGCTGGATTGTTGAGATTTGAAAGAGGTGGTTGCTACAGTAAGTGAGGTCTGAAGAGATTTGTTCTCAGAAGAAAGGTTTTCAATGGATTTATGAAGAATAGACACCTTGGACTCAAGCTCCTTGGTGTAGGAAGCTTGCATGGCATTGATCATGGCGGCTGAGATGTTGGTGAGTTTGAGAACTTCAGCATCAGTGTAGTGTTTCAACTCAAGATGAGTGGTTAGAAAGAAAGATCCGTGAGCTTGAATCAAAGCTCCATCTGAAGATAGAACTTTAGGGATAGTGACCTCAGTTTGTACTGGGAATATGGTAGTGGATGAAGGAACAACAGATGGAGATTCAGTAGAGGTTGAAACTCGTCGAGTGTAGGGGCGACTAGCATGTCGCGAGAAATGCTTGAAAAACTACTACGACTGGAGATGAGAAAGTGGTTGTGAAGGGTTTCTTTGATTGGAGAAGAAAGGTATATATATTAGAATGAACGGTTAGATTTGACTCCGAGTTTTAGAAATCAACGATCAGGGTGCAACCACGTAGCTGAAACGTCGTATATGTGGGAAAAATCAAAGGCGTGTAGCGTACGCCCGATGTTTAGGTTTTCAAGACTTTAAAAAGTAATGTTGCTTTTTACTGTACGTGTCAGAAGGTAATTATGATGGCGATTGCATTTCTAGGATGTCAGGGATTAACTTGTACTATGGAGCAAATAAATACAACTATAACACTCAGAGAATTAAAGAGCAAAACACTTAGAGAAATAAATAAGAAGTGTAAAACTTCAGTTGCCGATATATGCAACTGAGTTTGCTTATTTTCAGTAGTGCTTTTAGTGGTTGAGTTCAGATTTAATGAAAATCTGAAATCCTTCAGTGGAGCGTTGCTATGTATTTTAGTGATACTTCAGGCTCCTTTGTTGCGCTGTACTTCAGTAGATTCTTGTTTGCAAGTGAATTTTCCCTGGACAATGTTAGTGAATTCTTGTTTGCTGTTGATACCAGAACAGCTCGCTGTTAATAGCAGTCGATCTCCTCTGTTGTAGAGAGAGTTCTAGCTGCTCAAGAAAGTTCTCAACACAGCGTGAGTAATCTGTTAAGGAGCAGATAGACTGGCAGCTAGCTGGAGCGTACCAGATGATCTGTCCAAACACAGATCGTGTGCGGAAGCTGTGTGTATGTTGGTTGCTCTTACACTTAGAAAATATATTTTGTTTATACCGAGTGTTCTTTATGAAGTTGATTCAAATGCACAGCTCGCTGTTGGGTAACAGCTCGCTGGTGAAATGATAAACAAGGAATCAAACTAATGCAATGCAAAATATAAAGGAACACACAATATTTAACGTGGTTCGGGAAACCCCCTACGTCCACGATCGATCAAAGCTAGATCGATGAATCCCTTAACCTTGGATCCCTCGCTTATTTATCCTCGTTGAGTACGAGCCAAAACTCGCTTATTTATTCTCGTTGAGTACGAGATTACAACTCTCTTATTTAAACTCGTCGAGTACGAGATCTGGGTTTGGTTTATAATGGTTCTTCCTCCGAGCTTTTGGCTATGGAGGAAGCTAGAACTATAGGCTTTGAAGGCTCAAATCTAAGATAAGTTCTAGCGGGGTTATCTTCAGAATAATGGTGATTTCTCTCTAATTTACAACACTCAAGGATGTATATAATCTATATCTAGTGTTGAATAAATTAATGGAAAACTGGAGAGAATCTTTTAGCGTTGAAGCTTTTTCTGGGCAATATCCTGAACTCACGAACTCCATTTCTGAATAAGGCTTGAAGTATTTATAGGCATATTTGAATTATAGCCGTTGGAAGTCTTTGCAGGTTTTGCAGTAAGCATTAAATGCTTTTTTGACCGTTGACTGCTGACTGTACTTCTAGCCGTTGGAGTTTGTCCTACGTGGATGTTGACGTGGCATAGGACAGGTAGCTTATCAATTTAGGTAGATTATAGCTTCCTCCAACTGGGATGAGCAGCTCGCTGTTCATCTCGCTATGCACAGCTAGCTGTCTTTCTAATGATCTTCTTATGCACAACTAGCTGTCCTTCTTTCTTCTCACAATGCAGCTTGATGTCAACCTGTTTGATACAAGGTTGATTCTCTCTCGCTGCTTCATGTTGATCTGACCATCGATCTGTCCTTGGTAAGAATGCTGGCATGCTGTGCGATAAATATGATGCTATAAAAACTAAGTCTTGATGGATCAGGTTAGTCTTATGAACAGATCGTTACATCGATCTGTTCTCACATTTTGACTTAACCTGCTACATAACAAGGTCAATCTTTATAGCACAGATCGTTAATTTAATCTGGCCTTACAGGTTGATCTCCCTTCTAATAGATAATAAGATCAAGCTCTATGACACAGGTTGTAAACTCAACCTGATCTTACATGTTAGCTGATCTACTATTGAGAACTCAGATGGTTCCTATGGACACGATCTGTCTTTCATCGATATGTCCTTACACTTAACCATCTGTTGTCTATCTAATCTAGACACAAATAAAGATAAATAATTAAGCATCAATAAACATTAAAGCGTAAGCACAATTTAATATCATGCATATATAATATGGTTTCGCATCATCAAAACATATAAATAATGATTTCTACAAGCATCAAAAAGGTTCCCAACAATTTCCCCCTTTTTTATGATGCCGAAACCATCACAATAAAATCACACACATTAATGAGCAGATGTAGAAACTACTTACCTTATTACCTGGACACGATCTGGACATGAGCTAAGCTGGTATGCTGCTTCCTTAACCATTTGATTCCCCTTTTTGAGATCTGATTCCCCCTTAATGATAAGCCTCTGTTGACCCATTTTTGGCATAGATACTTTCAATATCCATTTTCCCCCTTTTCGGCATTATCAAAAAGGTCATCAAAAAGGTTCCATCGTTTGAAGTTCAGCTTGATATCTCCTTCTCGGCATGTAGTCTGTCCAGCTTGTTCTTTAGCAGCGACCTGTTTTCTGAAAGTTTCCAACTTCAGATTCTGATTTTCTAATGAATAGACTTTTCCGAAGCGAAACGGCGAGACGGTCAAGACGCATTGCTTTGCCATGCGCTGTAGGCTTCTGGAGCTAAATTCCATCATCTGCTAGCTCAATCTGCAATTCTTTGATGAAACTCATCGATCTGTGATTTTCGAACTGCATTGAATTTGATAAACCATTCCCCCTTGTTGATATGACCTTCTTCAATATATATTGGGGTGCAATGGTGGTCTGCTAGCTCATCCTTCATATGGACAGCTAGCTGTTGAAGTCTTGTGAGCACTCCCTGTTTAGCAAAATCTGAGTCTAGCTGTTTCCTTTAAACAGCTTGCTGTTGTCACTCGCTGTTGATAACAAGTTGGTCACTCGCTGTTATCACTCATTGTTAACAGGAAGTTGAGCATTCGCTGTTTAGTGTTTATTCATACACAGCTCGCTGTTTTCTCGGTGAGTGTACAACTCTTTGAGGACTTGCTGTTGAAGTTGTCTAGCTGTTGACTTCATGCAGCTCGCTGCTATGAGCAGGTGGTCTGTCCAGATGTTGAAATACATATCTTTGCAGTGGACAGCTAGTTGTTGAAGTTGGCCCCAACGATGTTTTGGACAGCTAGCTGTTGAAGTCGTCTTTGCTATTTGAAGTCCAGCTGTTAAAACACATCTTCTGTTGTGGACAGGTGGATTTCGAAATCTTTGAAGTTAATCTGTTCGGCACAGTTCGTTGCTGTGAACAGATGGTTAAGTGTTTCTGGTATAGTTAAGGTTGTCTGTTCTGTTCCCCCTTGCTGCAAGCTTACTGGTTCAGCATTGTTTGGAACTTCAACATCATTCTCTTCTGATGTATTCCAGATTAGAATATCTTCTAGCATAATTCCTTTTGCTTTCTGGTTCTTGTTCTGTTCTTGTGTTTGATCAACATCTAGGTTTCTGTCACTAATAACAGATTCATCAAAAACAATATGAGGTGTTACTTCCACAATGTGAGTCCTCTTGTTAAAAACCCTATATGCTTTGCTAACATCAGAATATCCTAAGAATATTCCTGGATCAGCTTTGCTATCAAAGGTTTTCAACTGAGATTTCCCATTATTGTGAATGTAACAAAGACAGCCAAAAGAGCGAAAATAATGTATCCTGGGTTTTCTGTTGTTCCATATCTCGTAGGGTGTCTTCCCATGTCTGATGGTAACAACTGATATGTTCTGTGTGTAGCATGCTGTATAGATGGCTTCTGCCCAAAATTTCTTTGGTAATCTGGTTGCATTGAGCATAGTACGAGCTGCTTCCTTTAACGATCTGTTTCTTCTTTCAACTACCCCATTCTGTTGAGGTGTTCTGGCTGCAGATGTCTGATGTGTAATTCCCATCTGGTTGCAGTAATCCTCAACCTTCTGGTTTAGGAACTCTGTTCCACGATCTGTTCTGATGGTGGTAACAGAAACTTCCTTTTTCTTGGTGATTTTGTTAAGAAAGTTTGGCAGCTTCTCCAGAGTTTCTTTCATGGTGTAAAAATTGACATGTTTCTTAAGTAAACTCTCGAGCAATCTGTGTTTCAGAAAGCTTACATCTCTCTGATTTAATTAGTCAAGTAAACTGAAAAGTTTGTATTTGGTGTATTCCCCCCCCCCATACACCAAACCTTGCTCTTTCGGGACCAACAATTGGTATTCATTGAAATCTTCACGGCACTGTTTGATCTGAAATCCTAGAAAGAATCCCATCTCGCCCATCATTGACATTTGATACTCAGTCTTCATCAACTTGGCAAATTTATCACAAAGCATCTGAGACTTCGAACCAAATATAATATCATCAACATACATTTGAACGATTAAGATGTTTTCTTTTTATTTAATTGTGAATAGAGTCATGTCCACCGATCCTCGCTTGAAACCTGAATTAATAAAAAAAACAGACAAAATGTCATACCAAGCTCTAGGAGCTTGTTTCAACCCATAAAGAGCCATGTGTAGTTTATATACTTTGGAGTAATCGGTCTCAAAGCCTAGTGGTTGCTCTACGTAGACTTCTTCCTTCAGGATGCCGTTTAGAAATGCGCTCTTCACGTCCATCTGATAGACCTTGAACTTCATGTGAGCAGCATAGGCAAGGAAGAGTCGAATCGCCTCTAATCTAGCTACTAGGACGAAGGTTTTGTCAAAGTCTATTCCTTCTTCTTGACAATAACCATTAGCCACCAATCTAACTTTATTTCGAACAACTTCTCCTGATTCGTCTTTCTTGTTCTTAAAGACCCATTTCACACCAATAACACCCTGATGCGTAGGACGATCAACAAGTTTCCATACTTGGTTTCTTGTAAATTCATCTGGTTCCTCTTGCATAGCAGTCACCCAATTCACATCTTGAAGGGCTTCCTGGCGTCTTTGGACTCAATGTTGGAGAGATAGCAACTATATAAGACATTTTCATCCGAAAATAGCGCGAGGTCTGCTTTTAGCCTTAGTTGTTCGTCAGTGGATGTGTCAGTGGTAGGTTCAACAGTTGTTAGTGGCTAGACCACTTCAGCTTGGATCTGATTCCTCGTTTGAACGCCACTTTCTAGACTAGCAATCACTGAATTAGAGGGATGATCTTCAATCAATCTTCTTCTTCTTTTCTGATCCTCTTCTGAAATGATAACCAAAT
The DNA here is from genome assembly GCA_026898415.1 of Leonotis leonurus. Lineage (NCBI taxonomy): Eukaryota > Viridiplantae > Streptophyta > Magnoliopsida > Lamiales > Lamiaceae > Leonotis > Leonotis leonurus. The sequence continues at coordinate 641,182 of JAPKLX010000081.1, forward strand.
CGAGAGCTACAGGACCATGTATGAAAGGTGTTTGAACATGGAATGAATCATCTTTTTCTTCAATCTGAGGGACTATTCCCCTTTAATTGTTGACTCTTACACATTTCAGTTTGTTTTTCGAGTTCCTACAAAATAAGCTTGTCTGAACTGGCCAAAATATCGTTAGTAGCAACAATAATCTGAAGATTATTAGAGTTAGAGTTACTACTCCCTGAAGTTGGTGATGGAATCTCAATGGTGAGATTTTTAATTTTTGTTGGTACTTCAGGTGGAACTTCAGATTGGGGAGCCTCCTCATGAGTTGGGATCTCAGAGGTGAGATTTTCATCGAGAACTTGAGGGAGACTTTCAGGTTCAGGAGCTGGTGTCCTAAAATCAGTGGGCTCCTTTTCTTTCTCCAATCTGAGTGTTGAGCCTTCTACTGGAGTGTTCTCATCTTCATCATCTTCTTCAATATTCCAAATAAGAACTTCCTTCGTTTATTATACTGAAGGCTGGAGATTTAGATTCTGAAGTCTTTGAGTGATAACTTCAGTATCCTTTAACATGTACTCAAAAATAGATTCATCAAATATAACATGAGGTGTTACTTCCACTATCATGTTAGGTTTATTAAAAACTCTATAGGCAGCACTCTCCTCTGAGTAACCAAGGAAAAATCCTGGATCAGATTTGCCATCAAAATTTTGTAATTGCGTTTTCCCGTTGTTTTGGATATAACACATAAAACCAAATGCACGAAAGTATTTATGAGTTGGTTTCTTATCATTCCATAGCTCGTATGGAGTTTTGCCTTGGTGCTTGGTGAGAGTTATGAGTGTGGGAAGCAGAATTGATTGCTTCAGCCTAGAACTTCTTTGGTATCCCTGAACTATTTAGCATAGTCCTTGCAGCTTCCTTCAGGGATCTATTTCTCCATTCTGCAACACCATTTTGTTGTAGGGTTCTTGCAGCTGAAGTCTAATGTTCAATCCCCATTTTCGCACAAAAATCTGAAATCTTTGAGTGGAGGAATTCAGTTCCTCGATCAATGCGTATGATGATGATGTTTGTTGACTTCTGATTCTTCAGCTTCGTCAGCAGAGCAGGGATGCATTCCATCGTCTCGTTCTTGTGGAAAAGGAATATGGTCCATGTATAACGAGAAAAATCATCAGTAATAACAAGACAATATTTTCTACCATTACTACTGAGAGGAGTCACAGGGCCAAAGAGGTCCATGTGTAAGAGCTGAAGATTTTCTTTGTTGATGGAGCTTCTTTCAGTTTGAATGAATCTTTGACTTGTTTTTCACTTTGGCATGCTCCATAAACATGGCCTTTGTCGAAGATCAGGTTAGGCATTCCTCGAATTAGGATGTGTCTTTGAGAGTCAATTGATGACTTTGAAGTTCAGGTGACTTAGCCTATTGTGCCATAACCAGCTTTGTTCTGAAGTGCTTTAAGAAACTAGGCATGTTTCAAGGGAGGTGGCTTTCCAATCAGTAGCATAAATATTTCCCACCTGAAGCCTTTCATTATAGTAGTCTCATCATTTTTCCTGTTAATCCTGCATTCTTCAGAACTAAATACAACATTAAAACATTTATCACACAATTGGCTCACTGAGAGCAGATTGTGTTTCAGGCCAGAAACATAGGAAACATTATCAATTGAAACATTCCCTATTATAAGTGTACCATACCCTTTAGTGAAACCTTTTAAGTCATCACCAAAGATTACCTGAGGATCATCTTTCTCGGTATAGTTAAAGACGACTTCTTTTTGAAAAGCCATGTGCCTTGAGCATCCGTTGTCAATGATCCAGCTTGAATGCTCCTTTATTGCACCTCTCATTGGTCTTAGGAGGCCCTACAATTACTGAGTGTTAGGATCTAGTTGGGAACCAGACTTAGAGACAATATGCATGTTATGCTTTGGCACCAATTTTTGCCTAATGATGTGAATGTTATTATTGGCCTTAATTTATCTCCCCTGAAAGTCAACATATACAGTCTTCTTTTCAGGTTTGACCTTTTGTTGCTTTATAACATTCATCTTTCCTGAACTAGCTTCAGCTTGTCAGTAGCCTTGAAGTTAGGTCTAACATGTTGTCGGATCTGAGTCCAACATTTTTTAGTGTTCACTGGATTTTTGGATCCATGAAAATGAACAGGGGGCGTATAACGAGCATTTCTTCGCTTTGATCCACTAGAATCTGAATTGGGTGATGAAGTCCCATGTTCATATCTATATTGACTGAAGTTGGGTGGTGAATCCCAACATCTTGAGTTTGAGCTACGTGAATTATAGTTCCGTTGACTTCATCCACTCGATGTTGATGAACATGTGCAATGAGAGCACTTAGGTTTTGGGCTTTGTCCCTTGAACTTTCTTTGATTAGTTCGATATTTAGTGGAGTGAACTTGTTTCCTGGAATTATGCTTTTCAGGAATAGTTTTCCTTAGAACTTGGTTCTTTGATTGCTTCTTGGGATAAGTAGACCCTTCATCCTTTGAAACCTTTTGGTTTTCAGGAGATGAATGTTTCCTAAAGTTTTGTCTTTCAGTTTCAGGAGATGTATTCTTCCTGAACTTTTGCTTTGGTTTCTCAGTGGCAATATTATTTGCCTTTCTCCTATCTTCTGAAGTTTTCACTTAGTTTCAATAATAAGTTTCTTGCCTTGAGCTTTGGAAATAGTCTCAGTTGCTTTTTCAGCCTCACTGTTAATCATTTCCTCTTCCTCATGATTTGGTCGTTGTACAAAGGATATAATGAGAAATGAAGGTTTTGGTACAGTGAAATATGGTACAGTTGCTCTATTTTGAGCAAAACCAAGGGTTTAACTTTTGGGAACTGAGAGTTCTGTGATAAACTGTGATTCGTGTAGCCAGATTTGGTCCAAGTTTCGACCTTCTCTTTGTAGTATTTTATCCTTTCAGATGGCAGTTCATTTCGTTCAATCAATTCCTTGATTTGATATATTTGAAATATGATATTCTCAGTCTTGGTATCAAGGTCATTATTCAGGTTAGAGATAGTAATCTTTTACTCCTGAAATTTGACACTAACTTCATTGAGTTCTTTACAAACTCGTTCAACAAGTTCATCCTTCCGAATGTCATTGGGTATGTTATGAAGTATGTTCTTAGGTTTCTTAGCCAACTTGGATATTAGCTTCTCATTTTCATCTATTGTTAAAACAAAGATAAGTTTCAAAAATCTTCAGCCAGTATATCATATTCTTCTAGGGAAATTTTCCATTCCATGTTCTCACAATCCTCAACTGAAATAAATTTAGTTTTGGATGGAGTTCCAGAATGTGATGATGAAATGGATGCAGATGTAATTAAATTGATAGTTTTTGGATCAACATATCCTTCAGGCATTACATGAGCATATATTACCTGAGGAGTGGAGTCACCTGAGTGATTGCCCATCAAGCAATAGTCTTCGGTGAGCTCCTCTTCGTCCTCAACGGCCATCAAGCCAAGATCTTCATCATCTGAAGAGTCTGAGAAGTGTTTTTCGAAAACTGCTACGGAAGGTGAGTTGAGTTGATCTACATCATCTTCAACTATCATGGCCTTCCTCTCAGCATTGTGTTGATCTCTTTGCAGTCTGAGTTCATCCCATTCCTTCTTACTAAGATCGGGATAGTCAGACTTGAAGTGATCAGGTGAACCACATTCATAGCAAACGCCTTTGCTATGTGGTCTTTTAGACTTGGACTAAGAAGTAGTCCCTTCTTGAGTAGTTGCAGTAGCTTCAGTGGAGGGTGGTGTAGCCCTTCTTGCACGGTTGTTTCTGTACATTTTCTTGTACCGGTCAATCCTTAAATCTACACGTTCAAAACGTTTGACCATTTGTACATATTGTTCTATAAGTTCAGCCTTTGACATACCTTCAATGTCCAGTCCTTCAGGCTTGGACTCCTTGGTTGGACTCTTGTCAGCCTTGAAGGCAACTATGTTGTTGGGAACCCCATATAAATTTATTAAGTTTTGATGATGCTCTTACAAAACACACTTGGAACTATACATGTTCTGTACATCTTATTTCTGATTTCAGTAAACCAGATAGTCGAAGCTAGTTCAACCAGAAAAATGGAATTTGTCTTTGACAGAAAGTCAAACCAGCAAGTCTGAAGCAGAAGGCTGAAACAGAAGGCTGGAACAGAAGGCTGGAGCAGAAGGCTAACGCTAAACCAGCAAGTCTTAAGACAGAATGCTAAACCAGCAAGTCTCAAGACAGAAGGCTAAACCAGCAAGTCTCAAAACAGAACGTCAACCAGAAAGTACTTCTACCAGAAAGGGTTTCTATCAGAAAGTACTTCTACCAGAAAGTACTTCTACCAGAAAGTACTTCTATCAGAAAGCTCTTATACCAGAAAGTACTTCAGCCAGAAAGCTCTTATACCAGAAAGTACTTCTACCAGAAAGCTCTTATACCAGAAAAGTACCTCAACCAGACAGTGTCTAAACCAGTATCCAAGCAGATAGATAAAGCAGATAGATACTAGACCAGAGAGGTCACAACCAGAAGGTTAGAAGCAAACCAGAAAGAGCAGAACCAAATCTGTCAAAGAAGCATTAAAGACTTTCCATCGAAGAAATAGAAACTGAATCATTGATTGATATGAAGAAGGAAAGCAATCACAGATGATCTGCTTACCATTCATAAAAGATTCAATCAACAAATCTACAAGGAAATAAGAGATACGATTGGTTGGCAATTAACAAATCAAATCACGCCAATCATCAAACGGCTAGAATTTCAAATTCAGAGCCTATATATGTTTGAAGATTTAAAGTCTGAAATAGAGAACAAGAAGATACACAAGCGCTATACAGCAGAAACACTTTCAAGCACTCTATCTCTAAATTAGACTTAAGCTTCAACCAGTTCGTGATCATCATCACACCAACCCACCTTGATTCAAGTCTGTCTTATCGAGAGAAGGAGATCTTTACTAGCTAGTTGTTTTCTAGTGGATTAACGTGAAGATAGCCTCTGTTTACAGTAGTTTTCTGTAAGTTGTAAAGGGACACGACCCTTATTCGTGCATAAGTTTCAAACCTGTTTGTACTTGGAACTTGTGGCTCGTTCTCAGCGAGGTTAAATAAGAAGAGTATCCTAGTAGTGGATATCTAATCCAGTTTGGATTAGACCGTGGACGTAGGGGGTTTCCCGAACCACGTAAAAATAACTGTGTTATTTAAATTCTGCATTTTATATTCAGTTGTTTTTATTCTGCATCTATCACACTCATTCAAATCTGCATTCTTAATCAACTTCCTAAATACTCGATTAAGTCTTCAAAAGATTTTCATAACAAGAGCACCGACTAAAGTCCACCATTATTCCGCACACAATACATTGTTTGAATTCAAGCTCACACTTGCTTTCTGCTCTGTATATCTCACTTGAGAGACTTTATCTGGATAGCATCTAATTGATTGAAAATCAATTTGTTCTATCACTTTGAGCAATCTGTTAAACCAGAAAGCTTACATCTCTCTGATTAAATTAGTCAAGTAAACTGAAAAGTTTGCATTTGGTGTAT